>QJPP01005698.1:0-41340 GCA_003996215.1 Jaltomata sinuosa
GCTAACAGAACCCTGCACAGCGCACACAACCGGGATAACCGGCACAGCGATGGTAATGGTCTTGGCATAACAATCAAAAACCACACGGTGAGGGGATAACCAGTCCATGCCCAGTATCACATCAAAATCTAGCATATCAAGAATCATCAAATCACCCCAAGTCTCTGAATCACCAACAGATAACATACATGATCTCACAATCTGATCCACTACTAAAGAATCTCCTACTGGGGTCAAAATGGAAACAGGAACAAATAATGGCTCACTAGCCAACCCCAAACAAGGCACAAAGTAGGCAGATACATATGAACAAGTGGATCCAGGATGAAATAAAGCCATAGCAGACTGATGGCACACAAAAATCATACCTGTAATCACAGCATCTGAGGCCTCTGCCTCTGGTCTCCTAGGGACCGCGTAAAACTGACGACGACCTCCACCTGCCCGACCGCCATCCCTACCACCTGCTCTACCGCGTGGTGCACCACCTCTACTCTGACGACCACCCCCTCTAGCTGGTGGCTGAACTACTCGTAAAGGCTCGGCCAACTGAACTGTACCCTGCTGAGGGCAATCTCTAGAAAAATGACCAATCGCACCACAAGTAAAACAAGCCCCTGACGGCCTACTCTGTCGAGATGAACCAGCAAATCCCGTATGACCACCACGACCTGATGCCCCAGAAACTGTACCCCTCGAAGACTGGTCGCTATAGCCCTGATGGCTGCCCTGACCCTGCTCGAACTGGGTACTACCGAAAGTCTGAAGGGAAGCCTGAACCGGTCGGCTGGACTGACCTTGGTACTGCTGTGGCTGATAACTCCGACTCCACTGGCCAGGACCTTTACCACCATATCTGGAACCACTATAGACACCCTGATATCGAGGCCTCTTATCTCTGGACCCCTGATCATGTCGCTGTAAGTCCTCCACAGTGCGAGCATAGTCTACACTGGCCTGGAATGACCGACCACTGGCAATCAATATCTCAGCTGGCTGTCTGATCTCTGGCCTCAAACCCCATACAAATCTGCGAATCCTATCTGCCTCGGTAGGGATGATCATAGCTCCGAACAGTGCTAGCTGATGAAAACGGGTCTCATACTCCGAGATAGTCGTAGACCCCTGTACAAGGTGAGTAAACTGCTCCCTGCGACGCTCCCGATCACTCTGGGGTAGGAACTTGGCCATAAAGGCCTCGTAAAACTCAGACCAGGTCAACGGAGGTGACGACGGTGGTCTACAAGCAACCTGAGCCCTCCACCATAACTTCGCTGGGCCCTCCAACTGATAAGTAGTATAACCAACCCCATGAGTCTCCAACAAACCCAAATGATGCAACATCTCCTCACAGGTAGTAATAAAGTCATGTGGATCCTGTCCAGGAGTACCAGCAAACCTCGGAGGTGCTAACCTCAAAAACCTACCCAACGCCTTCTACTCTGAATCTGTCATAGCTGGGCGAGGAGCAAGAGGCTGTGCAACAGATGGAACCGGAATGACCTCCGCACGGGGAGCCATAGTAGCCGGCTGCGCTCCTGAGCTCTGTACACCCAGGGCTGCCCCCTGAGCGGATGTCTGCGCTACCTCAGAAGGCCGCACTCCAATCACACCCAAAAGCTGTAATAGTAACCCCCGAATATCTGGAGACTGAGCTGCGGCTGAAGCTGGCACAGAAGTGTGCACTGGAGTTGGCGCTGGAGCTGGTGGTACCTGGGCGGCCCCCTGAACCACATGCTGCTCGGGCTCTATCTCCACGCTAGCAGCTCTAGCAGGTGCCACTGTTCGAGGGCGTCCTCGACCCCTAGCTGGAGTGGGAAGCTCATCTTCGCGTGATGCCGATGATCTCATACGAACCATCTGCGAAAGAATGAAGTAGAACAAATGAGATTTCCAGAAACTTCAAGGGTCCTACGCACGACATAGAAGCAATGAGGGAGTCAAATTTCCTAAAATGCCACTGTAGCCTCCCAAAGATTGAGTACGGACGTCTCCGCCCCGATCCGCAGGACTCTACTAGACATTGGCTCCTATACCGATGACACCGGTGAACCTAAAGCTCTGATACCAAGTTGTCACGACCCAATTTCTAGGTCATGATGGCACCTACAACCCCCGATAATTGAACCAATCCCCGTAGCCCAGAACAGTTAGCAATGGGCTACTATCTAACAAATAAGGGAACCAGACAAATAAAATAGATAACAGGGATATAAATATATACATATGCGGAAACTAAACCAAACCCCAAGACCTGGTATCATAGTACAGAACCAAACTACATACATGGAGTACAATAAACCCAAAACTATATATACAGATGTCTCTGAATGGTAATAGAGTACATGAAGCAAACGATAAACTAAAGCTAAGCTCCGATCGCCAAGAGCTCACCCTCAGCTTGAAGTAGTCTTCAACAGATCTCCAAGCACGAATCACAATGGTCTAACGGCGATGGCCCACGCTAGGATCTGCACCCAAAGATGCAGGGGGTAGGGGTGAGCACCAAATGCGAAGCATAAGGTACCCAGTAGGTATCATAGGCCGACTGGGCACATATAAGATAAAAGCGCAGTAATAGACAGAATAGAAGCAAGTAGTCACAGAAATCAACGAAAGGTACACAGGAACTAGCCCAGAGGGAAATCACAGAACCACATGTGAGGCTAGTAAGCAGAATATACACACCATAGGCACAGGTGAAAGTAAGAAACAACGCACCTGGGGTCCTTGCAATAACAGTGTATACAAATTAAGTTTACGAAATGGACGGTATACCGGTAACCTCAAGTGTAAGAAGAAGAGAGAAAGAATAATAATAGGCATGCTCAGAGACATGAATCAACTCAACTAATCATACCAATCTCATACTTATCCATAATAGAGAACAATTCTGTAAGTAAAAAGCAAAAGTCTACCTACAGTCCCTCGGCCGCCCATACAACCGAGGAACACAAACAAGTGAAAACAAACCCTCCGGCATCCCATACTACCGGAGCGTACAAACAGCAAACAGCAAACAAAGGTGGAACCTCGAACCATGAATGATATGATGCATGAAGATCTCAAGTGCCATAGTATCTCTGTATGTACCTCCTCCGGCGCCGATCCGGCCCAGCAGGTAGGTTCCATGGAAGGACTCTGCCCGTATACCTCTACTCCACCGTATACCCCTCCACCGGCACATGCAGCCCGTAGCCCCTGGCCCGGATGGCAAGGTCCATGGAGGTCCCAGACCCTATACTAAAACTCAGTATCAAAACATGTCGTCCGGAAGCAAGTCCGGTATCAAGATAGAGACCCAGTCTCGATATCAAGATAGAGACCCAGTCTCGAATATGCATGCCCAGACCCTGTCCAGGACTAAAAATAGTAGGAAAATATCTCAAAAACCCCTCCAAGGGTGCCCGGGCGTAGCCGGGTCTAAACAGTAAAAAGTCATCTCAGGTGCTCAGTCCGACCGAGGCTAAAAATCATCTCAAGTAACAAGAAAACTCAACTAGCACCCCGGCCCTGCCGAGTCTAGCGATAATCATAAAACTGATGATTTTAAACATAATTTTACTTTCTTGCCCAAAAATCTCCACAAGTGAAATCAACCATTTCCAAATCATTTCTATCAAAAACGGGCCCCCCGGGCCATGCAAGGTTTAGAAAACAGTGCCAGTAGGCCCGAAGCCAAACCACAGTAAAACACGGATAAAACCTCTTTATATGCATGGAAATGGTATGATCACACACAATAGCTGCCCCGCAGCTCACAATCAACCTATCGACCCTGCATAGGCCCACAGCTACTCAGCAAGCATAACCAGCCTAGAAGGATATTTCTATGCCCGGGACTCGCGGACATTCCCAAAATCTTACCTTCTATGTTCCAGAGTCAACACGGCCTCACAGGACCACAAGGGTAAATAAAATATATCCGCAAATACTACAAACAACGGAGGAATAAAAATAGGCGCACATCAATAAAGCGGTCAAGGTCTGTGGTACCAACCTGATAAACCAACCCAAGGATGCACATTAATACAATTTTATTCTATATATGCGGAGTCTAGAGAAATTAAACCGTAACCTACCTGTCGTCCGACGATAAGCTGCTGGAACAACGATGTCCAAGCTCGAACCACTCTGAGAAAATCCAAAACTAAATCGGAATCGGATTCGGATTTGGGACGGAATAACTTGACGTAGATAATTGATTTACTTTATCAAATATATTTTTCTTTTCCGATGATCAAACATACTGTAAAAATATTGCTCCCAGAAAATATTCTCAAAGCGCACAACAATAATGGTACAACATCTCACAATTGTTACTACACATTCTTACTGACTTTCACAATATTTATATAACAAACAAAGTTAGGCAGAGATGCCAACTCCATAGTTGGCATACACCACGTAGATAGTGACTTTGTTGGCCACTCCCTCCATCTCCACGTGGAGTGGAGGTGGCAGTAGTAAGAGAGTAATATTATCCCGTTATATATATATTCGGGTATTACGTAAATTCGTGGTAAAATAAATATAATACTTTAAATATACCATAATTAATAGAAAATCATTTCCAATAAAACCTACTATATTATAATAATAAATTTTAACATAACTAAATTTACTATCTCCATTAAAATATTACGGAGTATAAAAACCTTATAAAATAAATACATATACACTTATATCGTATCAAAAATATTTTCCATAAACCTTTAAAATATTTTTAAAAGGTAATAATAATATAATCTTTACCAAACTCAACTTCTAAATAAATATTTCAAGTACACGCACGATACTTATAAAGTTCTTAAGTTTAGGCTCGAAATTCGCCAACGCACAATTTTGATGCTCAAGAATTATCTCGGGATCCTCCCTTATTTTTTATAACTGTTTCAGAACTGAAATGGCGTCTTAAAACGTAAAGTCGAGGCTTAAATTGAGTTTAACCCGACCCGGTTCGCGACCCGGTTCGCAACCCATTTCTGCCAGACAGTCCGCGGTAAAACAGTCATAACTCTTTACTCCGAGATCAGTTGGACGTGAGGTTTTGTGCGTTGGAAATTAGACTCGTAGACCTTCGATTTGATATTTCAGGGGACTTCTAACTCTTTATATATTGAGAGAAAAGCCCTGATACATTTGACCCAAAGTTTAGGAAATTTGTTAACGAACTTACGATAATTTTTGTCGATTTGCTTGACTTCAAACTTAAACGTGGAAATGACCGGAAGGGTCATTACAACTTCCCTTGAGAAAGACCTCAAAAATCAAGGAGAAGATCAAGATGAGATGGAAATGGAGGATCTGAAAAATTGGTTCTCTCATTAAAAAAGGAGAACTCCCAGTTTCTCTTTTAAATGTTCTATACTGGGAAAAAGAAATTCAAAAGGAACAAAGGAGCATGCTCAAAATTTTCAAAAGAGAGTTTTCTGGTGTGATTAAAATTGAGATTATAATAAATAGGGTTCTACAGGAAGCTCTAAGCAGAGCAAAGTGTGAAGAAGAGAGAACTTT
This sequence comes from Jaltomata sinuosa, assembly GCA_003996215.1. NCBI lineage: Eukaryota > Viridiplantae > Streptophyta > Magnoliopsida > Solanales > Solanaceae > Jaltomata > Jaltomata sinuosa. The sequence goes on from QJPP01005698.1 coordinate 5,518, forward strand.
AGAGTAGGGTATTCATATTTATCTCATGCAATAATCCGTGCACTAGAAGCCCTGAAGACATATTAATAACCAGGTTAACAATAAGATACAAAGAAAGAAAATTGGTCCTTCATCAACAAAAGAAGAATCAGATAGGCTAGGTGGAGGGTATTCATTGTACACACCCAACATGAGAATGGGACTTAAGAATGATTGGGCTCCTAATTAAAGCAGTGATCAGGTTGAATGGGCCAATGTAGAAGGAATCATGATAATGTGTAAGGGTCTTGACACATAACATAAAAGAGAGGAAAAATATCTCCGACTACAAGCCCATAAAGAGAAAGGTTTAGACACATAACAAGGAAAGAATCCCACTCCCAAAAGGTGATGACCAAAAGGTCAGCAGGTGAAAAAGTACCATAGAAATATAGTACAAGAAACATGTTCCAAAAGCTTACAAAACTAAAGAATTTGGTCTTTTGATGATGGATCAAATGAGAAAGAGAAGTTGGAGAAAATAATAGCCATGACTGACTCATGATTATGGCTATAGATTTGAAGGACAAACTTCTTTGAGAAACTAGAAAAAAGGAACTGGTTCTCTAAAAATAGGAAGAAAATAAAGTGCAGAACAAGAGACGAAACAATAAAGAATAGGACATATGTAAGAGTGACACAAAAATCACATGAGAAGAAATTGAAGAGGTTGATCAAGAACTCGTTGGCTACATCAAGAAGTCACCATGATAGAAGTGAACTAAAACACCTCGGACCTATGAAGTAGTGTTTAAACCATATTTTTTAGCTTGGAACTGAACCCATGTAACGAAGAAAGGTCCCACGGTGTGTACTTAGTAAGGATAGACTGTGGATCATGATGCGCTTGCTATCCAGTCCTTGCTTTATCAGCTCAATTTAGCATGGACCAATTCATAGTTTGTCATAGGTCTCCATAGTCTGTCGACTCGACCGTACTCTGAAGTAAGGTTTAATCAAACTCCACAGTTCATTGTACAAACTGTTCTTAGGGTGTACAGTCTGTAGAGTGAACCATCCTTCCAATTCAGGAAAAAGAATTTTCCTAGAGTTAGTGCTGACTATAGGTTGGTCCATACTCCCTCTCTGTGGTCTGTTGAATGGACCGTATGGTAAAACTACTGAAATTATTAAGACATATCTTAAACATTTCTTTTCTCACTTTTTTTAGTTCCAGACCAGTTTTCTCAGCCCTAAGAGTTTTCTCCCATCCTTCCAAGACTAGGTAAGTCTTCTCTGCTATTTTCTATGTAAATTTATAGGCTTTTAATCCTAAACCATAGAATCTAACAAGGTTTCTTGCAACAAAAATCCTAGGGTTCTTAGAAGAAATCCTACTCTAAGCCCCAAGAATAAAATTGTTGGCCCTCTTTTAAGGTTTGAGCTATTAAGGTATGTAAGGCTAACCCTTTGATATGGGAAACCTATTCTTCCTTGCAACCATGTCTAAAATTTTAGTCTAGTTCTGAAATTGAAGATAAGGTTTCATGTATGATCCTATAATCGAGCTTTATCTATCTCTTGATGATGATTGATAAGTTGGTAATCTACCAACTTATTGAGCCTATATCCATGAACTATTTCTATGTTTTGAATAGATTTAGAGGTTATTATGGCCTTTATTGATGTCTATGCAGGTACTTTTGATAAATGATGAGAAACAAGGAAATTGACCTAAAAAGAGCTAAAAAGGAGTGAAGTGTGAAGTGTTCAGAAAAGCTGGAGATTCTAACCTGAGATGCGGTGGCCGTGCGACATGAATAAGTCGAGGTGCGAACAACACCTCTTCCACATGAAGCTGCAAAAGCCACTGAAGAATTTGCTAAGGGGTGCGATCGATGTGCGAAACGCACATCCCAAGGTGTGAACCACACCCCCATAGCATGAAGCTCCCAAAGTTAGTTGAAGTCATTGGTCTGACTAAAGAGGGTGTACGATGCGCATATCACGACGTGCAAACTGCACGTCATGCCGCACACCACCCGAAGGGCCATTTTGTCCAAAACATTAGTGACATTTTGGGAAACTATAAAAGGCTAATTTAGGCACAATTGTAAAAAACATTCTTCAGTCCTGAATGTTCTAGAAAGCTTTTTGCCTTGAGAATAAGTTTTCGTCTCCAAAGAGAAAAGGGTTTGAATCCATTCTCTTGGATAACCATTTGTTTACTCAAAATTAAGCTTAGAACTTGATATTCAGTTCCAATGAAGAGGATTTTGACTTACCCATATGGTATATCTCTCTCCTTTGCTATGAGTGGCTAATTTCTCTTGTCTAGGGGTGTGGTGTTGATGGATGCTTGACAAATGGGTGTGGGTGTTGTTAATTCATCTTTATAATTGCTTATTTGACATGGGTCTAGTAGTTTCACCAAGTTTTAATCCTAAAATTGGTGGTTGCAAACATTAATTTTCATTCCTTTACTATTTGATTGCTTGAAAGAGGATTTCATGGTTTCGGATGTGAAATTACTAGTGGGAAGTTAGGACTCCATCCAGATTAGAGGATAGAATAGCTCTCATCGAAAGAATCACCCACTTAAGGGTCTAGTCTAGAGATAGTGTGACCTCCCCAAACTTAAATTGGTTGTTTGTTGATCAAATCTATGATTCTCTAACCGGGATTATTGGATATATGATTGTTGATCGAGAGATAACAATCCATACCCTTGACCAATGCTACTTATGTCAATAAGCGAGAATAAGTGTGAATTAATAATCACCCTGTCCCATGATTAAAGCCCCATCGGATACACATCCCTAGTCACCTACTCAATTTTGTACACCCGCTTTTGTTTATAGCTTTGATTTAAATTGTGATTGTAGTGACAACATCCCAATTCCCCCAACCTTTTACTTTTCTCGTTTTAAGAATTTACTCTCATTGTGAACTCATTTTGCACAATCTTCATTTAGCTAGCTCCAAGTACCTTGGGTACTATCTCGACACCCATTGTAAATTATAAATTTTATTTTGATGCACGATCATCGTGACCACCAACTTTGGGGAGGACAATTTGAGCGTTCATAAAAAATGGCGCCGTTGCCAGGGACTTGAGTTGATAGCTATTTTTGATTGTTGATTTGAAGTCACTTTGAGAGTGCTTGTTTCTTTTACTTTGGTTTATTGTTTGTGTTGTAATTAAGTAGGCTATCCTATGAACAAGGCCGACGATAATGAGAGTGTTGATGGCTTTATGAAGGCCGACGAGGCTGAGCCTATGATGCAAGGGGGTGTGGGTGCAATCATCCAACCCCCATGGTTGGAAATGTCGTCTTTCATGTGACTAGAACCATGCTCCACCTAATACAAATGAAGGGCATATTTGGTGGAGCAGCACATGAAGATGCCAACTGGCATAATCAAAATTTTGTGGAGATTTTCCAATCGTTCATTTTTCAACATATCTCCTAAGAGTCCATTCGATTATGCCTATTCCCTTTTTCCTTGATGGGGGAAGCCACGGCGTGGTTGGAAGAGTTGCCGGATGACTTTATCACATCCTGGGATGAGTTGGTTAAGGCATTTACACCGAGATTATCTCCTCCATCTCAAATGATGAAGCTAAGAGATAATATTACCAACTTTAGGTAGCTCCCGAATGAGCCTCTACATGAAGTTTGGTTAAGGTTCAAAAAGAAGCTTCTCTTGTGTCTGAACCATGAGTTGTCGAACAACGTATTGCTACAAAGATTCTATTGGTCGTTGAACTCTGTAAATAAGTCGGTGGCTAACAACCTTAGAGGTGGAACCTTCATGGACTTTGAATTTCCCATTGCCTCGACTTTGTTAGAGCGAATGACAAAAACCAATCAAGCTTGGCATACAAGAGAAGCTGATGTGCCAACTTCGGGAGGACCCTCATCCATCTTGGTTAATGAAATGAGGAAGAAGGATGAGGAGCGTGATGAGACAATGGCCAAAATGATGACACAAATTGATTTGATGGCCAAGCATGTGATGGGAGCTGGTGGTGCTAAGACAATGAATGCGGTGAGTACACAAGAAATCAAAGAGAGTGATAATGAGTTGATGACAATGGTTAATGGGAAAATGTACTTTGTGTCCGCGAGTTCTCATCTCAGGTATTATCGCCCGAGGGTAGAGAACCAAGGTTGGATTCGAGACAAAAAAAAGAGACGGAAATTGTTGGGATAGAGCCAAGGATGGTGATCATTTCAATCACCAATGTTTGAATCCCTATATCCTTCCAAACAAGTTAGACTCTCTCTACCAACTGGGCATAAGTAACCCCGGCCATTCCAAGTTAGAGGACATGTTGCCCTTTGTTCTTACAAAGGTGTACACGACAAATATGGGTGTGAGCGGGCAAAAAAGTGAAGTCTAAACACGTCACCAAACTGTGAGCTCCCACTCAGCCTGAATCAAGCATCTTGACGCCCAAATGAACCACCTCTCAAGACAAATGAACCCAAGCATGTAAGGGACGTTACCTAACGACACCATCACTAGCCCAAAGAATGATTGATTGAGGTAGTATCATCGTGCCGTGATGTTAAATCAAGCGCTGCTTGGGAGGCAACCCAAGTTTCTTTATTTGTTTTTGGTTATCTTTTTTTTAAATGTGTTTGTAGAGAATGCATGGATGGAAAAATGAAAAAGGAAAAGCAAGGCAAAAATTGGCTGTACAACGGACTGTGCAAACCGCGCACAAACAAATTATGCATATTGCACAACACATCGCATGCCAAATCAGAATGCCTGAAGGAAATTTGAAAAATTAAAGGCAATGTACACTGGGCCGTGCCGACCGCATGAGACCAAGTACGCATCGCACCTCCATCGCATAGAGAAACAAACACCTGCGCAAACCAGGGGAGCAAAAGGGGCTATGTGTGAAACGCCATGCAGTGTGCACCAAGGCTGGTGTGAATCACATATCGTGGCGCACGGAACATAAATTTGAATTTTTATTAACCTAACCTATTGACTGACTCGGCTAAACTTTTCTTCTTCTTTTCTTTTTAAAACCACCTCTCTTCTCCTTCTTCCACCATCCTTTCTCTCAAACTTCCAAAATTCTCTCCCAAAACCTTCCACAAACCTCTCTACTTTTCAAAAAATCTTCTTCTCCTCTCTCCCAACCATCTCCACCGCTATGCCACTGTTGCCGTCGTCGTACTCTGGTGAGGTCTGCTTGGGTCACCATTGTTGAAGACCAAAAAGCTTTAATTTTCACTCCTCCCTTCGTAATCTTTACTTGTGGTAAGTTCCCCGATGTTAAATTATTATTTTTATAAAGGTTGAGAACTCATATTGTGAAGCATGCTTAATAGAATTGCCATGTTGATTTTGGGTAAGATCCGAAAAGTTTGGGTCCCCAATATTGAGTTATATTAATGATATTGCTTAGTGTCAACTTGGTAGAACTTCAATTTTGTTAATGCATGTTGATTGATAGCAATTTTTAGCCATGAAATCTGTACTTGGGGTGAAGTCTGAGTAACCCACTTGTTATTGATTAATGGTTTGGCCCGATGATAAATTGGGTGACGTCGTTCTTAAGGGCAAATCATCGTTTATCATGAGGTTTTGATTGAAAATTGACTCTTGAGGCTGAATTTTGCTGATTGTATACCCATGATTCTTGCTGAGCATTATTTTTGGGGTGTATGGTCTTGTGCGGGGATGGGGTTAATTATTGCTAAAATTATTGGTACCCATTGTTGCAAGTGAGGGCTTGATGTTCCCAATGATAGATGGGGTAACGTCCATATTAAGGAAAGTCGTTGAGTTCCTTTCTTGCTTGTTTTTGTGTTAATGGAAATCTAGAGAAGTCTGAGTACCCATAAGTTATGGTCACAATATCCCTTGCCCCCTTTGTTTATATTGATGGGTTTTTTGAGTGGTGCCAAGTACCTAAGAACATCTTGCTCTGCGGATCACATGCGGAAATCACAAGAACACAAGGAACCAAAATTCCAATTGTGCCTTTGTGTGTTTCGCATGTGATGCATAGATATTGATGTGCGAGTAGCATAAGGCATCGCACCATGTTGAAAAGATAAAACCAATAACTTCTTCGATGGGCGACGCATGGTGCGGCAAGCACTTTGGATGGTGTGAATTGCAACAGCTTCGCACCTCGATGGAAAAACCCCTATAGAATTCTGGTAGCTTGTGTACTAGCACATGCGACACACACTTCTTCTGGTGCATTTTGCATGTGGTCCGCAAAAGTCATTAGTCACCTACTTTGGTTTTCTAGTCAGTTGCATTCCATCCTTTGTAGTTTGCTAACTTTTTATTAGGTTTTTTGTTTGTTTTTGGCTCACAATCGCTGTATGCAGAACATGTCTTCTAGCAGGAGAAACACGGGAGGCCAACCTAGGCAAATGACTGTAGCAGAAGAATCAAAGCTTCGCTTAAAGCTGGAAGGCATGAATGCCTACTATAAGCGGGACAAGAATAGAACTTTCATTGTGGAGCAGAATATTAACCTGGGGAAAGTTGGGAGTGAGATGCCCAACATGCACCAATAATTTGCCGATCAAGAGTCGAAGCCATTCCAGGATGTACCCAGGGGATACTATGAGGAGATAGTCTGAGAATTCATTGCAGCCTCTCAAGCCACACAAGATTCCAAAGGATACAAAGGAAACAAGGAGAAGTTCTCCAACTTAAATGCAGTTATCGTCCGGGGAAAGAAGGTTTCTGTTACCCAAGATGCCATCAATGCTATCTATTGGGGTCAGCCAATCGAGCCTGCTCCTGCACTTCTAGCTAGGTTGATGGCTGGCTCAAATCCATATCAGGAGACAGCCCCTGTCATTGCTCAAGATGTCCCTCTTTGGTTCACTATGGAAGGAGATATTTAAGGAGGTCCCTGATTTTTGAGGCTCGCCTTTGATATGATCTTGTTTGCAACTATTTCTTGCCTTCCAAAAATGATCAAAAGATAACCCAAGATGGGGCCATTCTAATTGCGGCCAATATGATGGGTGAGTATGTGAACTTTGGGGAAATAATGGCTATGATGATCAGGAGAAAAGCTCATCGAGGAAATGACTCTTTCCCCTTCCCGGTGCTGATTACTAAGCTTTGTGCTAAGGCCAATGTCCCATCCTTAGTTGAAACAAGTTCACTCATGCTATTGGGACTGTTGACCTTGATAAGAAAACAAACAGGGATGCCCTAAAGTTTAAGAGGCAAAGGATTGAACAGTTGAGTAGGGTTGATAGTGATGAGCTTGGTGCTAGAGCAGACATTTCATCTCCATCCCGGACTACTTCAGAGGCACACCCACATGCACCTGCACCCTCTTTGACAAAAATTAGCCTTCAAGACATGGTGGACAAAACTCATAGCCATAAGCGGCAGCTGGCATCTAGCCACGAACCTACCCTGTATGATAAACAGGGCTGTTAAAGAGTGCAAGGGGTAATGGATAGCTTAAACTCACTATGAAAGAGGGTCGACATCATAAAGAGTTCAATCACGACACTGTGGGAAGATATTCACAAGGGCAAGGGTAAAGCTCCGGTGGTAGAAGAAGATTTGATCAGCTTGCCTCCACCCCGTTCAATTCCTGGTCCCTTGGATGACCTGTTTGCAGCCTATGCGGATGAGGATGATGTGCTGCCTAGTGATAAAGATCAAGAGTTGGATGATGATTAGAATCCGGATTTTCAGAGGGTTCTCCATGACTCCACACTTTCTGCGCACTCCTAAAAGGGTGGTGTTGGCCAAAGCGGGAGAGCCTCAGATGAGGAGACAACTACAGATAATGATGATAATGAGGCTTAGTCCTCCAGAGAGTTCCACTCTATTACCATTTGACTATTAGCATTGAGGGCAATGCTATTTTTATGGGGGAGGGGGTGGCTTTACTTGCTTTTATTTGTGCATGTTATGGGGCTTGAGATATTAATTTTAATTTGCCCTTGTCAGGCCTTGATGACATTCTACTAGATTTTATTTGGCCATTGTCAGGTGCATTTAGGATAATTGGGATGCTATTGCCCTTGTCGGGCCTTTTGATTACGTTTTGTTTTTATTTTGAGCTTATTTGTGCCCTCGCCGGGCTTGATTTTTGTTATTGAGATTGTGTTTCTGGGTTGGTCTGACATGCCCTATTGTTTCACTACCCATTCTTTGCAAATGCGCTAAAGGACTACGCCGAAACTTGTTTTAAAATGAATCATGAGCACGTAATATGGATGTCGCCTCGTTAATAGTAGTTTAGAAATAAACTCCAAGGGTTTTTTTAATACCACAGTTCTTTCCCAAGGAGAAAAAGTTTTAATTATTTTCTTTTTCTTTCTTTCATTTGTGTCGAACCAGGTTGGTGTTTCCCTATGATAGATTGAGAGGTGACATTCTTAAGGGAAAATGCTAAGCTTTAGTTTTAGAATTGAGTCCGTAGTTTCTTGTCTCGAAATGGGCCCACCGAAAAATTTCTCTTAGAAAAGTGTTTTGAAAATAAAAGGAAGAAGGGAAATGAATTTTTGAGGAAAAGCATTCTTTTCTCATGACTTGCACACTCTCACTTTGGCTTGATTGACTCACAAATGAGTGTGTAATAAACTCGAAATAGCTTGTCGAAAATCATTTATCCCAATTGATTTTGAGACTAATGAAAGAAGTCTTGTGGCATGATGCCTTGTGTGGTGAGGCATTACCTTGATTCTTGTGTATAAGTGTCGTCTAAAACTTGCCCTGAATGTGATTCAAGGAGAAATTATAGGTGTGACCGATCTTGGAAAATGACCTTAGGCCCTTTTTGATAGCCACTTCACCCAAATGACTTCCCATGACTTCAACCCTAGTGAAACCCTTTGAGCTTATGTCCATTCTTTGGCACCTTGTTAACACCTTAACCTTTTTGGAAGCTCTATGTTGGCACCCATCCTCCTTAATTGGTTGAAAATGAAATGTATGCTAAAAGCATAAGTTTGGGTGGGAGGGGGAATGAAGGATAACATAGGCAAATTCCCAAAATTTCGGGGTGTATGTGATCAAATAAGGAGAAGAAAAGAAGTGCACTCAAAGTGCAAGGTATCACTTTAGGTTTGAATTGAAAATTTTCTCCAAAAGTTCAATACAATGAGCAAAATGAAAAGTAAAAATAGGTGCTACCAAACAAAGGCAATACAAGGAGTTTGAATGATCATGAGTAAAAAGGAGAAATCTTGGATTGTGTGAGGGATTAATAAGGTGAAGCTGAAATTGAAAAATATGAGCGGTGTTCGAAATGAGAATAAAGAGCATTAGGGAGGTGTAATGACTTGAACCAAATGAAAATCCTTACCTTAGCCCTAGCCAACATCATAACCCGCAAGTCCTAGATGATTCCAAACTTAGCTGCCCTACATTAGTGGCGATATACATAAAAGGCAAGCCTATGGTTCGACGCGTATGCACTTGAACTTCCTTGAGAGAGTGGGAGTCTTGTTGGTTCTCCTATAATCCTGATTGTTTGAGAATTGAATGATTGTGAGTGGGATTATCTCTTGTGGTGAGTGGCATCATGCACTAGAATTGAAACATGAGGTCTCTATTTCAACTGAGGGGAATGAGTGAGACAAGTTGTGTGGCAAATCTCGAGGCAAACCTTGATGGTCCATGCCAATGACTTGAGAAGCTTAAATGCCTTGTTTTGAATGAAAAAATTCCCTTGATTTTAAATTTGAATGAAATCCTTTTGGAAAAGTTTTGAAATGGCCAAATGCCTTGAGTTTGTGGTGGTTCAAATTGAAATGAGCATCATAGTTGAGTCTTTTTTTTGTATAGATTAGTCTAGAGCATAATTCATTCCTTCCCTTGTGAGTATCTTGCTTGAGGACAAGCAATAGTTCAAGTTTGGGATTTTTTGATAAGTAGGTAATCTACCAACTTATTGAGCCTATATACATGAATTATTGCTATGTTTTGAATAGATATAGAGGTTCTTATGGCCACTATGGATGTCTATGCAAGTACTTTTGATAAATGATGAGAAACAAGGAAATGGACCCAAAAAGAGATAAAAAGGAGTGAAGTGTGAAGTGTAAAGTGTTCAGAAAAGCTGGAGATTTTGACCTGAGATGCGGTGCCCGTGGGACATGCACAAGCTGATATATGAACCACACCTCCTCTGTATGAAGCTGCAAAAGCCACTAAAGAATATGCTAAGGGGTGCGGTCGTTCTGCGACGCGCACATCCCAAGGTGCGAACAACACTCCTTTGTCTGACTGAAGAGGTTGTGTGACACGCTTATCATGACGTGTGAACCGCATGTCGCGCTGCACACCACTTGAAGGGCAATTTTGTCCTAAATATTAGTGACATTTTGGGAAACTATAAAAGGCCAATTTAGGCACAATTGTAAATAACATTCTTCATCCCGAAATATTTTAGAAAGCTTTTTCCCTTGAGAACAAGTTTTCCTTTCCAAAGAAAAGTGTCACGCCCCGAGGCTACCCCCTGCACGTAACACGGGTCATGGGACCACAAGTGTCCCAAGTTAACCCTTGGTCATAGAATAACTCGGATAAATCAATAGATAAGCGGAAGCATAATAGGAAGATCCAAAATCAAATGTATAGATAGTCAAGTCTACTAGGAATAAACATCCAAAAAGGAAACTCGGATACTGTCTATGTCTGAAAATCCTCTAACTGTCATAAAGAGTTGCTGGGACAAGACCCCAGCTAACTTGGAAATCTGAAATGAAAACATAAAGATAGGCTCGCTAACTCTAGTCCTCGAAGAATGAGGACTCACCAATAATCAGCTGGGAGTCTGGCATAGTCTAGCTATAAGTCTGAGGGCAGGCGCCTGAATCTTCATCATAAAAGGATGCAACGCAAAATGCATCAGTACTATAGGATGTATCAAATATGTGAGAAAAACAGAAATCTGAGATAAATATAATAAATAAACTTGAAAATCTAAAATTAAGCTATAAGTGTAAAACTGAAATGTAAAAGACTCAATGCAATGCCAAAACAACTTATTCAAATATTATAGTAATCATAATAGTCCTGAAATATGAAGGCCAAGGCCAAGAGTCAATGCATTTTAAAACCTGATACTATTTTTGTGGGAGGTTCTCTAACTGAAATAGACCATGTGAGCTATATGGAATTCGATGTATACGCCCCATTGAAAGGACCCGATATACCTAGCAAGGGTATAAAGGCATGACTGTGGCATGATCACTAAATCTGATGCCCAACTGAGGGGACTTAGAACCTACGGGGGAACGTAGTTTTGGGACTAAGGGTACTCTCACCCTGTCCAACTTGGTGCTAATACTACTCCCAAAACATATACATATAGCTCATTATACTTGTGACATGTCTGATGTCAAAATTGTTCATAAATTAGGTAGACATATCTGGATGCCAAACCTTTCATCAAAATAGAGACATATCTAATGTCCAAAACTGTTGGAAAAGCATAAGGACATATCTGATGTCATGCAATTCACAAGTCATTAATCTTAAAGATTTGCAAAACCATAGTTCAAGATATACTTTCCTTTCTTATATCATAGCTTGAAGAATTAGGCATGCAATTTCATAAAAATAGAGGTAATGTTATCTAAATATAACAATTTTACTTGAAGACCTAAAATTCAATGAAATCATGCTAAAATTCATCATCAACATATGGGCTTTTGAAATCAACTGAAGAACTTCAATTAAATCATAGATATGTAGTAAGAAATCATGAATTGATGCCTTAAGAGAAGACCCCTAACTTTTTCCTCAATTTGAGTAAGAACCCTAATTTAGAAACCCATAAATTCAATTTAGAAGATTGGGGTTTTGGACAAAAGGGTGGAGGGAATCCCTTATTAAATACCCACATACCTTGATTGAATCTAACCGAACTGAAATTGAAAAGATATGGAGACTTGAACTTGGAGCTTTGGAGAGGTTCTTTTCCCCTTTTAGAAGATTAATGAGGTAATGAGAAGGCACTTAGGATAATAGGGTTAGAAATCATGCTAAGAATGGACAAAACAACCTCACGTAGGAGTTAAGAGTTTGTTAAATGACCAAAATACCCCTAAGACATAATTAAGAACAAGCTGCTAAAAATCCACTTTCAGGAATCACGGACCGTAGACCAAACCACGGCTCGTGGTTTCTATTCGCGATTCCTGGCCAAAGGAATAGGCTGCAGAAACCAAACTACAGGTTAACAGGATGGACCCGTTGAATGGATTACGGCTCATAGACCCAAGTCATGATTCCTGGGGACATAGATGGCCTCTGATCAGGTTGCACGAGTCAACAGGATGACCCGTATATCAAACTAAGGTCCATAGACTTGACTCGTGGTTCCTGATAATAAGTCAGTCCTCAAGTCTGGTACCGCGAGTTGAAAGGATAGGCCGTAGACTAAACTACGATCCATTGAACCAACTCGTGGTTCTTAGATCAGAGTCTGAACCTGGCAGAATTAAACCACGACTCCATTCCATGACTCGTGGTTTAGACCACGGTCTGTGGTTTGGACCCGTAAACCCTGAAAAGCTAAAAATTTTCTGAGATTCTGAATTTAACAGCTAATTAAGGTTTTGGGGTGTTACAATATCTCCCCCTTGGGATCATTCATTCTCGAATAAAGACTAAAAAAGGGAAAACTGAAGAGAAAACAGCCCAACCAATCAACAATACATAAAATTTGAAGAACAACCATGATAACTGAGCTTGTAACTTAAAACATGATTGAATCAACTTCGAAAAAACAAGTATGCATACTAAGATTGTGAGGGAAACTGATGGAATAGTGTGGAATAGACATGTTAATGGGGAAACCACTACCTCAGGTGGAAACGGTGTTGGAAGGAAAGAGATGAGGGTACTTGTCTTTCATGTCTGATTCTGCTTCCCAAGTAGCTCCCTCAACAAGCTGATTTCTCCAAAGAACTTTTACTGAAGCGACTTCTTTGTTCCTCAACCTCCAAATATGGTGATCAAGGATATCTACGGGAACCTCCTCATAGGTGAGACTATCCTTCTCATCCACATCCTCCAAAGGAAAAATAAAGGTCAGATCACCAACAAACTTCTTCAACTAGGAAATATGGAAAACCGGATAAACCACTTCTAATTCTATTGGAAAATCCAACTCATATGCAACACTACCAACTCTCCTCAAAACTCGATAAGGAGCTACAAAATGGGGACTGAGCTTCCCTTTTCTTCCAAATCTCATCATACCCTTCATGGGAGACACCTTCAGAAAAACCCAATCATCAACCTCAAATTCCAATTCTCTTCTCCTCACATCTGCATATGATTTCTATCGACTCTGAGCGATATTCAACATCCCCCTAATAAGATGAACCATCTCCATAGTCTCATGCACCAAATATGGGCCAATCAAAGCTGTCTCACCTACCTCAAACCAACCAATAGGAGACCTACACTTCCAACCATAAAGTGCCTCATAAGGAGCCATCTTGATGCTAGAATGAAAGTTGTTATTGTAGGCAAACTCGAAAAGAGGTAAGTTATCATCCCAAATACCTTTGGAGTCAAGCACATAAGCTCTCAACATATCCTTGAAAGTCTGAATAGTACGCTCTACCTAGCCATCCGTCTGTGGGTGAAAAGCTGTGCTAAGCTTCACCTGAGTACCAAGACCTGTCTGAAATGATCTCCAAAACTGGGAGGTAAACTAAGTACTTCTATCTGAAATTATGGACAATGGGACACCATGCAATCGGAATATCTCTCGGATGTAGAGTCTGGCATAATCATTCTCTGAATCAGTAGTCTTAACAGCCAAGAAGTGGGATGACTTAGTCATCTGGTCGACAATCACCCAAATGGAATTGTGTTGCCTTCCAGTATGAGACAACCCAATGATGAAGTCCATATTTATATCTTCCCACTTACAAGTAGGAAGGTCAATATCCTGAATCATGCCACCCCATCGCTGATGCTCTACCTTCACTTGATGACAGTTGGGACACTTAGACACAAAATCGGCTATGTCCCTCTTTATACCATTCAACCAATAGACCTCCCATAGATCATTGTACATCTTGGTAGCACCAGGGTGAATAAAATATCTGGAACTATGAGCCTCAATCAAAATGTGCTATCTCAACCCATTCACATCTGGCACACATAATTGACCCTGATAACGAAGCGCACCATCGCCCCCTTGGGAGAAATCTTAACCCTTTTCTGGTGGACTGCACCCTTTAGCTGAATCAAAATAGGATCAGTGTCTTTTCTTGCCTCCACTTCAACTACCAAAGATGATTTGGAACCATTCTGCACAATAACACCACCTTCTGTCGAGTCCATAAGGCAAACTCCCAATCGAGCAAGCCTATGAACCTCCTTAACCAATTCCTTCTTACCGTCTTCGACAGAAGACACACTACCCATGGAAAATCTACTAAGTGCATTCGCCACAACATTGGCCTTACCCAAATGGTAAAGCACACTCATGTCATAATCTTTAAGAAGCTCAAGCCATCTCCTTTGTCGCAGATTCAATTCCTTTTGGGAGAACACATACTGGAGACTCTTATGATCGGTGAATACATCCATGTGAACACTATACAAGTAGTGTATCCAAATCTTCAAAGCAAAATCCACGGCTGCTAACTCAAGATCATGAGTATGGTAGTTCTTCTCATGAGTCTTAAGCGGTCTCAAAGCATAAGAAATCACTTTACCATGCTACATCAACACACAACCCAAACCAATCCTAGAGGTATCACAATACACAAAAAAATCATCTATGCCCTCGGGTAGTGCCAACACTAGAGCTGTGGTCAATCTAGTCTTCAATTCTTGAAAGTTCTTCTCACACAAATAAGACCACTGAAATTTAACCTTCTTCTGATTCAATCGAGTCAAAGGGGCAGCAATGGAAGAAAACCCTTCCACAAACATCATGTAGTAACCAACCAAACCCAAGAAGCTTTTAATATCAGATGGAGAAGTGGGTCTAGGACAGTTTATTACTTTCTCAATCTTTTGAAAATAAACTCGAATAACATCTGTAATCACAATATGACACAGAAAAGCAACGTACTGCATCCAAAACTACCACTTGCTAAATTTAGCAAACAACTGCCGATCCTTGAGAGTTTGAAACACAACTCTTAAATGGTCCACATGCTCCTCCTCACTCCAAGAGTAGATAAGGATATCATCAATGATAACAATCACAAACATATCAAAAAACTGTTTGAACACACGGTTCATCAAATCTATAAAGGCTGCAGGAGCATTCGTTAGACCAAAAGACATAACCATAAATTAATAATGATCATACCGAGTCCTGAAGGCTATCTCTGGAATATCACACTCTCTAACACAAAGATGATGATAACTAGATCTAAGGTCGATCTTGGAGAAGAAACTAGCAACCTAAAGCTGATCGAACAAGTCATCAATCCTAGGAAATCGGATACTTATTCTTGATTGTTACCTTGTTCAACTAGTGGTAGTCAATACACATTCTGAGGGAACCATCTTTCTTTGGCATGAATAAGACTGGAGCACCCCATGGAGAAATGCTAGGCCTGAGGAAACCCTTATCAAGAAAATCCTTCAACTGATCCTTCAATACCTTAAACTCCACGGGAGCCATTCTATAAGGAGGAATATAGATTGGATTCATATCTAGTAGAAGATCTATCCCAAAGTCAATTTCCCACTTGGGAGGGACTCCAGGAAAATCTTTGGGAAATCATTCACAACATGAACTGATTGAAAGGATGGGGTTTTGGATTCCGTGTCCACAACCCAAACTATGTGATAAACATAACCCTTAGAAATCATTTTGCTAGCCTTAAGATAAGATATGAAATGACCTTTCGAAGATAGAGGACTACCTTGCTACTCCAAGATAGACTCATTTGGAAACTTGAAATTGACAACTCAAGTACGACAATCAACCGAGGAATAACAAGCATACAACCAGTCCATACCAAGAATAACATCAAAATCAGTCATCTCCAACTCTACTAGATCTGCTAAAGTGACTCTATGAAGGAATGAGATAGGGCAATTTTGGTAGATTCTTTTGGCTAGGACTGACTCACCAACAGGAGTAGAAACACAGAAGGGTTCTTAAAGCAATTTAGGACAAATTTTGAATTTGCATGCTACATAAGGGGTCACAAAATATAGGGAGGCACGGGCGTATAATAGAGCATACACATCCAGATAGAAGTCCTTAAACATACCAATAATGATGTTCGGTGAAATCTATTGGTACTGTTGATAGAACATGGCATAAAGACGGTTCTGGTGGTGACTACCAGAACTAAAAGAAGTGCCCTGCTTGGTTTGTCGACCTCCTAGAGCTGCTGGGCAGACTGAGTCCTGCTACCACCCTGCCTCTTCTTAGTTGAAGGGCAATCTCAAATCCTGTGACCAACCTGACCATATCCAAAACAACCCTCTCTACAGGCTAGACACTCACCGGGATGATTCTTTCCACACTTGGTACAAATGAGGGAGGAAGACCACTTTGCATTACTAACCTGATAATAAGAGCCAACACCTCTACTAGACTTATCATGATGAGGCTTGGAGGCCTTAGAAGGAGCACTAGCGGTAGAATGCACAGGTTTTGATGACCTCTTCTAAAAGGAAGATCGATTCCTGCCTCCGAACTTCTGATGGCTAAATCCCGAACCCTCAGATCTGGCTCTCTTGTTCTCTTTAGCCATATCCCAAAGCTTGTGTCCCTCGATCTGGTGAGCGTGAGTTATAAGCCTGGAGATACTCATATCACTCGATAACATAGCAGATCTACACTCTTTCTTTACCAAATCTGAAACCCCATAGATATACTTACTCATATGATCTTGTGGGTCAGTCACCATAGCAGGAGCGTATCTGTAAATCTGGGTGAACCTCAACCCATACTCCTAAATATTCACGGATCCTTCTCTCAAGTTCACAAACTCCTCAGCCTTTGCTTGCCTCAACTCCCTCGAGAAGAACCAATCGAAGAAAGCCCTCTCGAAACACTCATAAGTCATAGGGACCACGTCCCTAGCCCTAGCTTCCTTCCATTGTGTGAACCAGAAATGAGCTACATCCTTGAGGTGATAGGATGCCAACTCGACACAATCAACACCAACCACTTGCATCACATAAAATATTTTATTCACTTTATTACAAAAATTTAGCAGATCCTCATTTATATTCGAACCCCAGAACTCAAGTTGGTTCATACGAATAAAATCACAAACTCAGGCCGCTATCCCACTTTAGGAGTGAATGGGGATAGGAGCCGGATGGTTGGCCTGAGCGACCACAATTTGGGCTAGTATATGGATGGCGTTCTTCAACTCCTCATTTATGACCTAGGGGGCTGGAACTGGAGGAACAACATTCTGAGTGGCTCAGTGAGGCATAGCACATCGAGGCATAATCTAAAATGTACAAGGAAAGGGAGGGATATTAGAGTTAAGCTCTATCACACGATATGATCATGAAAGAAGTGAAGTTTTCTTAGATATCTCGTAGCTTCCCTCTCATAAGTGTGGTGCGCTTCACATATATGAAAGAGACTCTACTCGATGCGGCTTTCAAACATCCTAGGACTCTTAAACCTGAGGCTCTGATACCAAGTTTGTCATGCCTCGATGCTACCCCTAGATGCAACACAAGATGTGGGACCATAAGTGTCCCAAGTTAACCCTTGGTCATAACATAACTTGGATAAATCAATAGATAAGCGGAAGCATAATAGGAAGATCCAAAATCAAATGCATAGATAATCAAGTCAACTAGGAATAAACATCCAAAAAGGTAACCCGACTACTGTCTATGTCTAAAAAGCCTCTAACTGTCATAAAGAGTTATTGTGATAAGACCCCAGCTAACTCAAAAATCTGAAATGAAAATATAAAAATAGGTTCGCTAACTCTAGTCCTCAAAGAATGAGGACTCACCAATAATCAACTGGGAGTCTGGCGTAGTATAGCAATGAGTCTGAGGGCAGGTGCCTGAATCTACATTATAAAAGAAAGCAGCACAAAATGCGTCAGTACTATAGGATGTACCGAATATGTGAGATAAACAAAAATCTGAGATAAACATCTAAATAAACTTGTAAAGCTGAAATCATGCTATAAGTATAAAACTGGAATGCAAGAGACTAAATGCAATACCAAAACAAGTTATTCAAATATCATAGTAATCATAATAGTCCTGAAATATGAAGGCAAAGAGTCAATGCATTTTAAAACCTGATATTGTTTCTGTGGGAGGTTCTTACAGACATAGACCATGTGAGCTACATGGAATACGATGTATACGCTCCATTAAAAGGACCTGATATACTTTGCCAGGGTATAAAAGCATGATTGTGGTGTGATCAGTAAATTTGATGCCCAATTAAGGGGACTTAGAACCTACGGGGGCACGTAATTCTGTGACTAAGGGTACTCTCACCCTGTCCAACTCGGTTCTAATACTACTCCCAAAACATATACATATATCTCATCATACTTGTGACATGTCTGATGTCAAAATTGTTCATAACTTAGGTAGACATATCTGGATGCCAAACCTTTCATAAAACATTGAGACATATCTAATGTCAAAAACTATTGGAAAAGTATAAGGACATATCTGATGTCATGCAATTCACAAGTCATGAATCTTAAAGCTTTGCAAAATCATAGTTCAAGATATACTTTTCTTTCTAATATCATAGCTTGAAGAATTAGGCATGCAATTTGATAAAAATAGAGGTCATGTTTTCTAAACATACCAATTTTACTTGAAGACATGCAATTCAATTAATACATGCTAAAATTCATCATCAACATATGGGAATTTGAAATCAACTGAGGAACTTCAATTAAATCATAGATATGTAGTAAGAAATCATGAATTAATGCCTTAAGAGAAGACCCATAACTTTTTCCCCAATTTGAATAAGAACCCTAATTTAGAAACCCATAAATTCAATTTAGAAGATTGGGGTTTGGGGCGTAAGGGTTGAGGGAATCCCTTATTGAGTACCCACATACCTTGATTGAAGTTAATCCAACTGAAATTGAAAAGATATGGAGGCTTGAACTTGGAGATTTGGAGAGGTTCTTTTCCCTTTTTGGAAGATGAATGAGGTAATAAGAAGGTGCTTAGGCTAATAGGTTTAGAAATCATGCTAAGAATGGACAAAACGACCTCATTTAGGAGTTAAAAGGGTGGAAAATGACTAAAATACCCCTGGAACATGATTAGGAACAAGCTGCTAGAAATTGACTTTTAGGAATCACGGATGGATTCCATGGACCGTAGACCAAACAACAGCCCGTGGTTTTCATTTGTGATTCCTGGCCAAAGGAATAGGCTGTAGAAGCCAAACTATGGGTCTATAGGACGGACCCGTAGAATGGATTACGGCTCGTATACCTAAGCCGTGATTCTTGGGGACATAGATGGCTTCTAATCAGGTTCCACGAGTTAATAGGATGGCCCGTAGTTTAAACTACGATCCATAGACTTGATTTGTGGTTCCTGAGAATCAGTCAATCCTCAAATCTGGTTCCACGAGATGACAGGATGGGCTATAGATTGAACTACGGTCCATAGAACTAACTCATGGTTTTCAGATCAGAGTCTGAACCGAGCAGACTTAAACCAAGACTCCATTCCATGACCCGTGGTTCAGACCATGGTCTGTGGTTTGGACCCATAAACCCTTGAAAGCTAAAAAAATTCTGAGATTCTGAGTTTAACAGTTGATTAAGTTTTTGGGGTGTTACAAGAAGAGGGTTTGAATCCATTCTCTTGGCTAACAATTTGTGTACTCAAAATTGAGCTTAGAACTTGAGATTCAGCTCCAATGAAGAGGATTTTGACTTACCCATCTGGTATATCTCTCTCCTTTGCTATGAGTGGCTAATTTCTCTTGTCTAGGGTTGAGTTGATGATGGGTGCTTGAAAAATAGGAGTGTTGTTAATTCATCTTTATAATTGCTTATTTGACATGGGTCTAGTAGTTTCACCAAGTTTTAATCCTAAAATTGGTGGTTGCAAACATTAATTTTCATTACTTGACTATGTGATTGCTTGAAAGAGAAATTCATGGTTTCGCATGTGAAATTACTAGTGGAAACTTGGGACTCCATCAAGATTAGTGGATAGAAATAGCTCTTATCGAAGGAATCACCCACTTAAGGGTCTAAGCTAGAGATAGTGTGACCTCCCCAAGCTTATATTGGTTGTTTATCGATCAAACCGATGATGCTCTAACCGAGATTATTGGATATATGGTTGTTGATCGAAGATAATAATCCATACCCTTGACTAATGCTACTTATGTCAATAAGCGAGAATAAGTGTGAATTGATAATCACCCTATCCCGTGATTAAATCCCCATCGGATACACATCCCTAGTTACCTAATTGTGATTGTAGTGACAACATCCAAATTCACCCAACCTTTTACTTTTCTAGTTTTAAGCCTATACTCTCATTCTGAACTCATTTTGCACAATCTTCATTAGCTACTCTAACTACCTTTGGTAAGACCCCGACACCCATTGGAAATTATAAATTTTGTTTTGCTGCACAAACATTGTGACCTCCTACTTTGGGGAGCACAATTTGAGGATTCATCAATGATTCTTTTGTTCCCCATGAAACTTATAAGGATCATCTGAGTCTAAACCTATATTTGAATTACTATATTTAATTCTGGCTTAGAAAGTCCAGTGAAATTGATTTGAAATACATTCGATATTTTATATAGCTTGCTCATGTTTTCTACAAAGATCCGTTGTTTGATTGAAAGTTATCTCATGAAAGGGTTATAGACTTTGTTATGCATAATGATTTTTTTTGAAAAAGATGAACATTTTTATATTGAAATTGAATTAACATGATTCATAAAGAATTAGATCTCCACGCTCAACAAGTAGTATCTTAGATGATTTTCGATAATAAGGCTCCGAGGAATGTTTCCAGATACTTTGAGAATAGACTCACCAACATATTTTTAATATTTATGAGCATGAACAATTTTGGGAGGACTATTTAACTCAAAAATGGGTGCCTATATAGATAACCAAAACCCTAAAAATACATATGCTAGAATAGGATAGGATTGAGACATTGATTCAGACGACTCCTCTTTAAGCCCCTAGTATGGGTTTAGTGTGGATCCATAGTTCAGTATCATTCTTTTCCCCGATAAGGTATAAAATTGATCTCCTAACCGGGCCAGAGGTTGGAAATCATGCACTCATATTTTGTATGTCGATTATAAGAAACTCCTAATAGAAAACCAATTATTTTCAAAACATATATTTGGCATATAGCCATCAGTCATATAATGTGTTTTAGAATGCATTACATATAGTTACTCGCATATCTCAGTTATTCAGTATATTTAGTTTCTTATCGGTTTAGTTACATATATGAGTTGTTCAGCTTTATCAATGTTGTTTCAATTTAGCTATATTGCATATAGCACATTCTATGTGTTAACACTATTTGGCACGACATCATTTCATAATATAGATTCAGGTACTCAGGTTTGTCTGTCGGTGCATCCTTAGTCTTTATCTCCTAAGCTAATGGTGGTCCTCTTTGGATTCAGAGGACTTGGGTCGTGTTTAGTTTAGATTAGTTTATGCTAGTCGAATAAAGGTAGACTAGGGGACTTGTCCCGGTAGAAATTATTTATTTCAGTGTTAGAGGCTTCATTAGACATATAGTTAATGCTAGTCAGTGCAGTTATTCTTTTAGATTTGTAGTTGACTTAAGTCATGATATTATATAAACTTATTTTCTTATTTATCAAGCTTCCACATTTCAAATTCAATTATTTCTAGTAGCATGCCAAACCAAGGGTATGCTCAAGTCATAAGGTGGCTTCAGGTGCTTGTCCAACCTAGGGTATAGGCTAGGGGCATGACAAACTTGGTGTCAGAGCTAGGTTTGAGTGTCCAAGGACTATTTGTGAAATCCTAACTAGTAGGGTTTTCTTTATGGGTGTGAAACACTCAACACTTATATAGGAAGGGATATGAGATATTAGGAAGTGCCTCCCTTCTTTTATACTCTAGTTCATGCTTTAGATTCAAACTCTATGAAATGTTTCCTAATTCATGCATTACACGTATTTCAGATCATAACTCTGAAAAGAACCACTATCCAGAGGGCCGCTATGACTAACATTAAGGTCTCTACTGAGGCGAAGATGAATGTTATACCTCCATATCAAAGAGTGCAAATTAGAATAGAGGTTACTCTTCTGGCCAAAATGCTAATGGAGGGCCTCAACTCATGACATCAGGTCTAGTAAGGACTCATGAGTCACATACTTAGCATACCTCCCATACTTTAGAATTTGAGTTTATGGAAGCTATCCAGATGCTCAGCAAACTTGTTGTAGCTTAGTCCAACCATCAAAGCATAGTTCTTGCAAGTTCTAGCTCACACAATAATTTAGATACTTCAAGGATCTGAGAGTTCCTCCACATAAATCCCCCAATTTTCACAACATCCAAGGTTGAAGAGGATACCCAGAACTTCATTGATGAAATTTAGAAGATTCTCAGGGTAATGCGGGTGAGTGCAACTGAGGGGGTTGAGCTAGCCTCCTTTTAATTAAAAGATGTAACATTTGGTATGAGAAGTTGATGTGTCGAGATTTCACAGAACTTTCATCACTTTTTAGAAATGGATTTTATAGTTCTTAAGTGTGTATTTATGTATGTGCAGGAAATCGACGTGCATGAGTAAAAGTTGTAGTTTTGAGCTAAATTTGACTAAATGTTGATCTGTAAAAGATAATGACAGACCATGGAATCAATCCATATACCATCATGTTAATTGTGGATATCTAGGGTTAGTACTTAAAAGGTTAATACAATAGACTCGAACGAGAAAGCACGATGTGATATAGCCCCGTAACATTAAAATTATTTTCAGACTCTAAGGAGGAGGCTAATTATGTGGAAAATTAGGTCAGCACACTTACAGACTCAAGGGTTTAATCAAGACCCTTTGCATTCGGATGAAGGGAATGAAGGTCGGCACACTTACAGAGATAATAACTATATAAGGTGCATCAGAGATTAAGGGAACTAGAGAGATAAAGATGGCTATAGAAATAACCAAAGTGGTGCATATGTTCCTCCCAAGGGTAGAGATAATCAATTGTTAGCTAATAACCCTGCCAGGTAAAAAGTTGAAAGGATATTGAAAAAGTTGTTAAACAGAGCTGAGTCTAGCATTCGGGGTGATTTATCAAATATGACTCAGGTGGTGAATTATCACTCCACTTCCATCAAGTAGTTGGAAAAACAAATGAGTTAGATCTCAGTAGCCCTCAATCTAAGACAGAGAGGTACACTGCCAAGTGACACAGTGCAAAACTGTAAGAATGACAATCAGTGCATGGAAATGACTACACAAAGTGGTAGAGTATTAAAGGATGAGACCAAAGTGGTTACTGAAGAGAATAAACAAGAGACACCTCTTGATTCTTAGGTAGTAGTGGATGAATTAGAGGAAGAGAAAAAGTCAGTTTTTGTTGACAAACTGACTATTATAGAGGTTGACCAAGAGGAAGCTGGTATGTCTCCGGTTGTTATCCTAAGCTAACATATCATTCATTAGTTAGGGTTAGTGAAAAAAGCTAGCTGCAAGTAATCTCTTCCTCTTAGTGAAAGCTAAAGGCCCTAGTATAGAAGATGTGTGGTGCATGCTCTCTTTATTCTGTAGATGCACTCTTGGGAAGGGAATCTAAAATACAAACTCATTCGACAAAGAGCCCATGTAGGAAATGTTTGGAACTCTTGGAATGATTTAATTACCATTCGATTCTACTAGGGGATCTTAACAATCAAGACTGATATGGAACGGATGCAGAAAGAGAGCCCTTACCTTCACAAGAATGAGTTCCAGAGTAGAGGGAAAAGAGATGGTGGTTGCTAAAGTGTTGTCTCCAATTCTGAGACTACCCCCTCAATTTCCCCTAAAGTTAAAGAAGAAATCAGAAGACAAAAAGTTTCATACTTTTATTTCTATATCAAAGTAGTTGTCCATAAATATTCCTTTGGTGGAAACTCTTGAACTGATGTATGGATATGCTAAGTTCATGAAGACTTGGTGACCAAGAAGAGAATTGTGAGCTTTGAAATAACTGATAATATGCACAATTCTAGTGCTATTACATCACATTCTTTGGTCCAGAAGAAGAATTACACTAGTGCCTTAACTATTCCATGTACTATTGGGGTGTTCAACTTTTGAAAGGCCCTATGTGATCTGGGTGGAAGAATCAATCTGATGCTGCTTGCTATTTTCAAACAATTATGTTAGGGATCCCTTAGAGTGACAACCATATGGCTGTTGATGGTTGATTGCACTGTGTAGAGTCCAAATGGGATCTTATATGATATGCTAGTAAAAGTGGAAGATTTCATCTTCCCCGCAGATTTTGTCATTCTGGATTGCAAAAGAGATTTTTAAGTCCTTATCATTTTGGGGAGGCCATTCATTAGCTACAGGCAGAGCTTATTATGATGTCGAGAGAGGAAAACTAAAGTTCAGATTAAATGAAGAAGAGGTCATTTTTAATGTCTGTAAATCTATAAAGCATCCCAGAGACATGAGTGTAATCTCTGTTATTATACTATTAATGATATTATTGAGGTACCCATTAATAATAGGTTCACGGTAGAAACATTATCCTATGTACTTATGAACTTTTATAGTGATGACTTAGATGATTATGAGGAGATGGTAAAGGAACTACATGGAATGGGTTTTTAATCTTATGCTCTGAAAAATAGAAAGATCCTCCAGGAAAGCCATTAATTGAAGAACCTCGGGTCCTAGAACTTAAGCCTCTTTCAGAACACTTGCAGTATGTATTTTTGGGGAGGAATGATACCTTGCCTGTGATAATCTTTACAAGGGTGTTGGACTCACAAGTTGAAGCATTTGTCTCTAATCTGAGACTGTACAAATAGGTTATCAGATGGACAATTGCTGATATTATTAGGATACCTCTTGGTATTTGCACACACAAGATTAAGCTGGAGGAAGATTGCATTCCAAACATTGAACACCAAAGGAGACTAAATCCCCTAATACAAGAAGTAGTGAAGAAGGAAATTATCAAATAGATGGACGCAGGGGTTATCTACCCTGTCTCTCATAACAAATAGGTCAGTCTGGTACAATGTATGCCTAAGAAAGGAGGGATCATGTGTTACAAGTGCTAAAAATTAATTGATTCTAACGCGATCAGTTACTAGATGGAGAGTGTGTATAGATTACCAAAAGTTGAAATCCTGGGCAAAGAAGGACCACTTCCCAATGTTGTTCATGGATCAGAAGCTAGATAGACTTTCAAACAAAGGATGTTATTGCCTTCTTGATGGTTATTCTGGGTACAATCAGATCTCTATTGCCCCTACGAGACATTTTCTTTTTAAAGGATGCCTTGTAGCCTTTGTAATGCACCAGATACTTTTTAGAAGTGCATGATGTCCATTTTCTCGAACATGGTTGGGTATACTATTGAGGTTTTCATGGATGACTTCTTAGTAGTTGGTGACCTATTTGAGGATTGTTGGCCAATATGGGAAAGGTACTAAAACATTGTGAATTCTATTTATTTTTAGTGCTGAACTGGGAAAAGGGCCACTTCATAGTGGAAGAGGGCACTTCTCTTGGTCACAAAATTTCAGAAAAGGGGATAGAGGTAGATAGAGCTAAAATTAAGGTTATTGAGAAGCTATCACCATAAGTCTTCGTGAAAGGTATTCATAGTTTTCTGGGTTATGAAGAATTTTTTTGATGATTCATCAAAGATTCTTACAAAAATTGCAAATCCCTTGTAGAAGTTACTTGAGAAGGAGATGAAGTTTGTATTTGATGAAGCTTTTTTAAAGGAATTTGAATTCCTTAAGGAGAAGTTGATGTCTGCTCTGAATATTATTTCTCCTAATTCGTCAAAGCCATTCAAGGCCATCATGTGTGATTCTAGTGGAGTGGCATTAGGGGCAGTCCTAGGAAAAGAGAGAGCTAATATCTTTCATCCAATTTACTATGCTAGCAATGCTCTGAGCCCAAGGAACTACACTATGACTTAATAAGAGTTGTTAGCTGTAGTCTATGATTTTGAGAAGTTTAGAGTTTATTTTCTAGAAGCTAATGTCATTATTCATACTGGCCCTGAAACACTTCGATATCTTATCGCAAAGAAGGATTTCAAGCCTAGGATAATCCGATGGGTGCTATTGTTACAAGAGTTTGACTTTAAAGTGAAGGACCAAAAAGGTAGCGAAAATTAATTGGTTGATCACTTATCTTGGTTGGATGAAGAGGGATGGCACAAGAGTGAGATGGATATAGATGATTCATTACCATATGAATAGGTGTTAGAAGCCCCCCACGATTTGATTCCATGGGTTGCTGACAATGCAAACTTTCTGGTTAGTGATTTTAACTTTCACTAAAAGAGAGTGTTTGCATGATGTGAGGAAGTTTTACTTGGTGAATTATTCTTGTTCTGGGTTTGTGCCAATAATATTATTCGAAGATATATGCCAAAGGCAGATATGATTGATATTCTTGAGGCATGCCACTCCTCTCCTATTAGAGGACATCATGGTTCCATTTGGAAAATGCAAAAAATTCTTCAGTGTGGGTACTATTGCCCTACCATTCATCAAGATGCCTTGGTGCGTGCCCATTTCTTGACTGCCAATTGATAAGTTTATGTGATTAACTTCGTAACTTTCCTTCATTTCATTTCCTTGTTTGTCTTAATTTGGGGAGGCTATTTTGAGCCCTTCCAATGGTTCAATTTTGCTAAAACTCTGGGCATGAGCTCCAGGGAATGTTGGGAACATTGTGGTGTTTTTTATTTCTGGCTTTGTGTTTTGAGACCCAAGGGCCTGCTTGTGACTTGGATTTTGACCCGGCTAAACTTTTAGAAATATGGGTATCGTTAGTCTTGTTTTAACACATAGATTACGTTCTTGATAGTGTGTTAGCTGTTCAAAGTTTCTCGGAGTAGTTCAGGCTTAAAAGACGTCATTCCAACAGCTATTCATCAAACGACAGGTAGGTTACGATCTTCCCTACCTTATACCTTGCATATATAGGCTATAATTGTATTAATTAGCATCCTTGGGTTGGTTATTCTAGGTTGGTACCCCAGAACTTGTCCGTCTCTTCTGTCCGTATTATTTATTATGTTGTTTGTAGTATTTGATGTAACACTATAATATTACCCTTGTTGCCCAGTGTAGCCTTTGTATATGCCTTTGGACCATAAATGGTAGGATATTTGGAATTGTTCGCGAGTCCCAGACATCGAGATATTATTGATAGGATGGATATCTATGATGTAGAGCATATTGCGCCTGTGCAGGGCTGATAGGTTGATTGTTATCCATTGGGCTATTATTTGTTTGCGATCATATTATTCATGCAAATGATTTTTCTGCATATTTTACTAATGTTTTGGTTGCGGGCTTACTGTAAATGGTTTTCTAAACTTTGCATGGATCTTCTTGGAATAAGTGGGATATTATGATAATTTTATCACTGGTTTTCATACTGATACTAGACTCGGCTGTGCCGTAGTGCTACACATGTTTTTACTATAGATTTAGACCTGGAGACACTCTGGGCACCCTTTATTGGGGATTTTAGATTACTACTATTGATTTAGACTCGAATAGACTCTGAGCATATACTATGAGATTTTGATCACAGATTTAGACCTGGAAACATCACAGGCAGTTATACTTTGAGATTTTGCATTCTATTTTAGTATATGGTCAAGAACCTCCATGGACCTTACTGATTTGGACCAGGAGCTATGTGTTGAGTATGCTGGAGAAGGGGTATATGGTGCAGATGAGGTATATGGGGAAGTTCTTCTACGGATCCTACCTACTGGGCCTATAGGCTCTGAAGGAGGTAAATATAGGGTTACTATCACACCGGTTCCATCATATCGCAAAATCATGCATATTATATTCGAATTGCATCCTTGTTTGCTGTTTGCTCAGTGCATGCTCCAGTAGTATGGGATGCCAAAGGGTTTGTTTTCACTTGTATATGTTTCTCTGGTGTATGGGCGCTCGTTGACACTGTAGGTAAATTATATTACTTCTATCTTATTGTAGAGCTTGTTATGGCCTTTTGGTTATTGGTGGTTTAGCGGATGATATCATGGTATAGTACTGGTTGTATGGGTTTCTTATTATTGATGGATTAGTAGGTTCTATCTTGTTAAGGCACTGATTATGTGGCATTCTGAGCAGTTGTGGGTTAGTGGGTTCTATCTTTTCGTGGTGCTGGTCAGTGGCTTTTTGATTCCTTATGGTGTAGCTTGTTCTATCCTAGGTTTGTATTTGTGAGGTTATTTTCTAACTATTCTTATCCCGAGAGTATGTTTTAGCATGATTTTAGTAGTTGCTTCTTGCATGAGTATGTTTCCTTCTTTCCCTTTTTACTTAAGGTTACCAGTATACCACCATCCTTCTTAAACTCTCTCTTTATATATATATTGTTGTTGCAAGGATACAAGTGCGTTATTCATTCCTTTACCAGTGTTCTGTGTTATATATATCTCTTCTGCGGCTAGCACAACATGCTTATATTCTCATTGACTTCTATCTGTGCTAGTTTCCATGTACTTTCTCTGTTGTTTCCATGACTTCGTCTTTGCTATCTTCTAGTTACTGCTTTTATACCTTATATGCACTCAGTCATCCTATGATGCCTACTTGGTACCCATTGACTAGCAATTGGTGCTCATACTATACTTTAGCATCTTTCTGGTGCAGATATTAGTGCGAGCTTTTGCCGTTGATCACTTGGAGATTCATGCATCTTTGGATATTCGAGTCTAGGGTGAGCTTATGACGATTGGGGCTTGACCATATCTCATCTTTTGACACTTCTTCTCTTTGTTTATTCGGAGACAGTTGTATATTTTGTTTTGTTATCTCTAGAACTTTGTATTCCATGAGAAGCTCCTATACTATCGATGCCAGATCATGGGTTGGTTTAGATTCTTTATGTATATATATTCATGTTGTTTGCTTCTGCATTTTTCTAATTTTATATTTGCTTCTTCTTATTTCTACTTATTATGCATGTTGGTTTAGGTAGTAGCCCATTATTAACCATTCTGGGCTATGGGGATTAGTTCGTCTACTAGGGGGTTGTAGGTGCCATCATGAATTGAGAAATTGGGTCATGATATCTAAGTAGCCTGGTGTGTTTGATATTGGTATGGGAGGATTGAAATCGTGCACCTCTAATGATCATAGTTTTTGCTTGATTTTATAAGGATGTGCCAAAACTTATCATTTCACCCTACGTTGAGACTTATGACTCATGAAAATCCTTCTACGGGTTGTAATCTTAAGCGCGAGATGAAAAGATCAAGTTTCAAAGTATGAGATTTAAAAATTTCCTACTATTGAAATTATGGTTGATTTCACAGATCGTGGAATTGAATTATGGTCCATGGAACCAACCATCATTTTTAACTCAAAAAATGTCACCTCTCTGATTGTTTTCATGGATAACAGGATAGATTGTACTTCAGAATGACAATCTATCAAGTTAACATTATTACTTTGGAGGAAGTATGTTTTTCTCTGTCTTAATTTCACAGTTGAGTTCACAGACCGCCGTTTGGTTTTATAGACCATCAACTCAACCGTAGAAACCTATGTTGCTACCCTATGTACACTATCTTACTTTTACAGTTTGTTTCACAGATTGTTATTCCATTCACGGTCCGTGAACTAAAAAAAACAAAAAAAAAATTCTTAAGTTTTTATTCTTTCTTTTGTACATGTGTCTATGTTAGTCCCATAGGTACCATGCTTCCAAAGTTTAAAGCAAAAAGAAGTTGAAGCAATACATCCACAAGGCGGAGCGTAGATAGAGACATTGCCACTTACCTGCAGGATGAGCCTAGAGGTCCCAGAGTAGAAGTTGCAGCCTCGTACCACAAAGCAGCAGACTCGATAAAAAAGAGAACCCACTCCCCAGTATAAAATGGGAGAGGGTACATCAAGCACTCCGAGCCTAGGAGAATATGATGATGCTAGATTCACAAATGAGAGTTCTAGTGGATCCGGTGAAGGGAGTTCAAAGGGTGACCAAGCTAAGTCCACAGATGACACCTCCTCTTCTAAAAGGAGGAGGCAATATGAGATCAGGGGAAAATATGCCCCATTATAGAGAAGACCTTCAGTGGTAGATTGAGACTATGAGGAATATCTACTATGAAGGGTTAGTTGCTACATAATAGGGCAATATAGAGAGAAGCATATCTTATGAGGTTCAGATATGTACTGCCAGCTTGGTTGAGATGCCAGAGATCAAGGCCCTCTTCGACCATTATCGAATGCGTTGGATGAGCCAACCTTCTTGAGATTATAGCCCATTTATGGTCCACAAGTTCTAAGTTGCTTATGCAGCCACACTGATTAATTTTAATAAAAAAAGGTGAGACAGCTAAGGCGAAGCCACTAATGGATAGTGTGCAAGTGCGTGGGGTAAATGTTGACATTTCAGAGTGCACTATCTAGAGGTTCTTATTTTGTTTAGATTATGAGGCACTAGTTAATACAACATATCTTGATTATCGATTAGAAGTGTAAAAAAATCACAAATATTAGATTAAGTGGCCTGCGTCGAGTCTCACAAACAAGGAGCCAGTTTGGTTAACCAATTACAAGCTCTCCATCAGCAGAAGTTCTATAAGCCTCGCATAAAAGTTTTGGTGGGATATGGTATGCTTGAGGTTGATTCTAACTGTAGTTGATAACACTCTCACCCTATACTGGGACATCCTAGTAGCTAGCCTCATGTCATGGTTTGATGTGAATTTAGCTCGTGTTATTGTTGATAAGATCCAGGAGAGAGCCCTGAGGTATGGGAAATCACTATTGTTCCCTTGTTTGATAGCCCATTTATGTAGAGAGGCTTGGGTACCTTTCTTTGTAGGCGTTGATAAGTTCATGCATGCCACTTATGTTCAAGATATGACACTAATTTGGGATGAGTAGAACCCTATTTCTAAGGGTAATACACAGTTTTCGACCTCATGGGGTACACTTATAGAGGATTTACCTAAGGAGAGTGAGCAGGTTAAGATTTAGGCACCCACATGAGAGGCGGTTGCCACATAAACTGAGATACCAACCATAGAGACTGGTACCACTACAGCTCCCACGACATCCCCGGTTATAATTTCAACTCATCCACTAGCTTCAATTTCAGCCTACATATTTACTCGAGATTGATTTTCCCAAAGGGCTGAGGGAGTAGGGAAACAGGTGGAGATCTTTACTAAAGAGCTAAAGCCCTTTGTCTGGAATACTATTGTGACCGCTCTTGCACCAATTTAAGTCCATAGCACAAGTAAATACATGTCTTGATGAGATTGAGATGAGGGTAAACGAGTGGCTAAAGTCTGTGACAACCCCTGATCTGAGGACCATTCTTGCTAAGCTCTCACAGGCTTGTGCAGATATTTCTGCACTACAGAGTAGTTTGATGCCTTTTATGATAACCCCACAGAGGACTTGAATGTAGCTAATTTAAATGAGAGGCCTTATGATTGCTTGATGGATGATTCAACTCCACGCAACATCGAAAAGAGAATAAGAGAGGATAATAGTGATAATATGGGTGCTGCAGAGAGAGAGCAAAAAAGGGAGAATAGAGAATGAGGCCCAGATGTCAAGACCCGATTTCTCGGTCATGATGGAACCTACAACCCCCGGTAGGTGAACCAATCCCCATAGCCCAGGACAATTGGTAATGGGCTACTATCTAACAAATAAGGGAAGAAGACGAAGAGAATAGATAACAGGGATATATATATATAGATATGCGGAAACTAAACCAAACCCCAAGACCTGGTATCATAGTATAGAGCCAAACTACATACATGGAGTGCAAATAATCCAAAACAATATATACAGATGTCTCTGAATGGTAATAGAGTAGATGAAGCAAAAGATAAACTAAAGCTAAGCTCCGATCGCCAAGAGCTCACCCTCAGTCTGAAGTAGTCCCCAACAGATCTCCAAGCACGAATCACAGCAATCTAACAGCGATGGCCCATGCTAGGATCTACACCCAAAGATGCAGGGGGTAGGGTGAGCACCAAATGCGAAGCATAAGGTACCCATGAGGTATCATAGGCCGACTGGGCACATATAAGGTAAAAGCGTAGAAACAGACAGAATGGAAGAAAGTAGTCACATAGATCAACAAAAGGTACACAAGAACTAGCCCAGAGGGAAATCAACAGAACCACAAGTGAGGCCAGC
This sequence comes from Jaltomata sinuosa, assembly GCA_003996215.1. Classification (NCBI taxonomy): domain Eukaryota; kingdom Viridiplantae; phylum Streptophyta; class Magnoliopsida; order Solanales; family Solanaceae; genus Jaltomata; species Jaltomata sinuosa. Next base: position 37,836 of record QJPP01005698.1, read on the forward strand.
AAGAAAAATATATACACCATAGGCACAGGTGAAAGTAAGAAACAACGCACCTGGGGTCCTTGCAATAATAGTGTATACATAATAAGTTTACAAAATGGACGATATACCGGTAACCTCAAGTGTAAGAAGAGGGAAAGAGTAATGATAGGCATGCTCAAAGACATGAATCAAACTCAGCTAATCATATTAATCTTAATCTTGAAACTAACAGTGTAGCAGTAACCAATTTCATAATTAACCGTAACAGGGAATAATTCTGTAAGTAAATAGCAAGAGTCTACCTACAGTCCCCCGGCCGCCCATACAACCGAGGAACACAAACAAGTGAAAACAAACACTCCGGCATCCCATACTACTGGAGAGTACAATCAACAAATAACAAACATGGTGGAACCTCAAACAATGAATGATATGATGCATGGAGATCTCAAGTGAAATGGTATCTCTATTTGTACCTCCTCCGGTGCCGATCCGGCCCAGCAGGTAGGTTCCATGGAAGGACAATGCCGGTATACCTCTACTCCACCGTATACCCTTCCTCTAGCACACGCAGCCCGAAGCCCTAGGCCCGGATGGCAAGGTCCATGGAGGTCCCAGACCCCATACTAAAACTCAGTATCAAAACATGTCATCCGGAAGCAAGTTCGGGTTCAAGATAGAGACCCAATCTCGAATATGCATGCCCTGACCCTGTCCAGGACTAAAGTAGTAGGAAAATATCTCAAAAACCCCTTCAAGGGTGCCCGGGCATTACCGGGTCTAAATAGTAGAAAGTCATCTCAGGTGCTCGGTCCGACCGAGGCTAAAAATCATCTCAAGTAGCAAGAAAACTCAACTAGCACCCCGACCCTGCCGAGTCTAGCGTTAATCGTAAAACTGGTGATTTAAATCATAATTTTACTTTCTTTTACCCAAGAATATTCACAAGTTAAATCAAATCATTTCCAAATTATTTCCATCAAAAACGCCCCCCCGGGGCCATGCAGGGTTTAGAAAGTAGTGTTAGTAGGCCCGAAGCCCAAACCGTAGTAAAACATGGATAAAGCCTCTTTATATGCATGGAAATGGTATGATCAAACAAAATAGCTGCCCAGCAGCTCACAATCAACCTATCGACCCTGCACAGGCCCATAGCTACTCAATAATCATAACCAGCCTAGAAGGATAATTCTATGCCCGGGACTCGCGGACATTCCCAAAATTCCACCTTCTATGTTCCAGAGTCAACAAGGTCTCACAGAACCACAAGGGTAAATAAAATATATCGACAAGTACTACAAGCAACGGAGGAACAAAAGTAGGCGGACATGAATAAAGCGGTCGAGGTCTGTGGTACCAACCTAATAAACCAACCCAAGGATGCCCATTAATACAATTTTATCCTATATATGTGGAGTCTAGGGAAAATAAACCGTAACCTACCTGTCGTCCGATGACAATCTTGAACCTCTCCGAAAAAGCTCCGAAATGAAATTACTCGAATTCGGGCTTGAATAACTTGAAGTGGATAATTAACTTGCTCTCGGTGACACAATATGTCATCAAAATATTTTTCCTACTTGAATTCCCCTTCTCCGCATACAAGATTGATATGGATGCTATTTATAAAGTGAGTGGAGAGTATTTACTCCTTTAGCCAAGCTTCAGCAAAACAAATGGAGTTTTAGGAATATGATTGATTAAAGTGGTCTAGTTAATCATTATAAGGTGACAAATGTTGTCACACCACTTAGGTGTACCTGCTGCCACAACAATTGGTTTCCACGTGGGGGGGTGAGTGTCAACACCACACCTCTCCTTATCTAATTAATGATAGGTGGATCCATGCTACGTACGTACTCGGGTATTGCATAAATTCGTGGTATGATAAATATAATTTTTTGAATATACCATAATTAATAGAAAGTCATTTCAAATAAAACCTACTATATTATAATAATAATTTTCAACATAACTAAATTCACTATCTCCGTTAAAATATTACAATGTATAAAACCCTTATAAAATAAATACATATACAATTATATCGTAACAAAAATATTTTTCATAAACCTTTAAAATACTTTAAAAAAAAAGTAATAAAAAATATAACTTTAAAATAAAATATTTCCAAATATACGCGCGATGCTAATAAAATTCTTATATTTAGGTTCGCAATTCACCATCGCACGATTTTGATACTCAAGAACTCTCTTGGAAGCCTCCCTTATGTTTTCTCACTGTTTCAGAACTGAAATGGCATTTTAAAATGTGAAGTTGAGGCTTTAAATTGATTTTGACCCGACCCGGTTCGCAACCCGGTTCGCAACCCGATTTCTGCCAGACAGTCCGCGGTAAAACAGTCATACCTTTTTACTCCAAGATCAGTTGGATATGAGGTTTTGTGCTTTGGAAACTAGACTCGTAGACTTTCAATTTGGTATTTTGGGGGACTTCTAACTCTTTATATATTGAGAGAAAAGCTCTGAGACATTTTACACAAAGTTCAGAAAATTTATTAAAGAACTTACGATAACTTTTGCCGACTTGCTTGACTTCAAAACTTATAATGTGACCAAGCAAATGGACCCGACACCGAGATACCGGTCCTGACGAGCCTTAAGTGACTTGGGGCCGCTACAAACAAGCTCTAACGGTTCAAGAAAAATGTATACGTGGAAATAACCGAAAGGGTCATTACATCATCCACTACTAAAAAGGACTTTCGTCCTCGAAAGTCAAGGTCAAGGGGTTACCTGAAGGCTAAAATAGCTTCGGATACTGATCCCGCATATCTCTCTCGGTCTCCCAGGTAGCCTCCTCGAGTGGACGGTGCCTCCACTGAACCTTAACAACCGGGATCTCTCGAGAGCTCAATCTCCTGACATCTATGGAAAAAATAGCTGTCGGCTCCTCAACAAAGGCTAAACCCTCACCCAACTGAACTGAATCCCACTGCAACACATGAGACTCATATGGGACATACCGACGCAACATCGAAACATGAAATACAGGATGTATAGCTTAAAACATCGGAGGCAAGGCTAGGTGATAGGCAACGCTACCAACCCTCTGAAGAATCTCAAACGGCCCAATGTACTTGGGGCTAAGCTTGCCCCGCCTACCAAATCTCATCACGCCCTTCATGGGCGATACACGGAGAAACACCAAGTCACCGACACTAAACTCCAAGGCACGAAGCCTACGATCAGCATAACTCTTCTGCCTGCTCTGAGCTGCCCGAAGTCTGTCCTGAATCACTCAGACTCGGTCTAAGGAATCTCGAAGCAAATATGTGCTCTGTGGCCCAGCACTAAAACCATCAAACCAACCTACCGGTGATCTGCAACGCCTGCCATACAAAGCCTCAAAAGGTGCCATGCCGATACTCGAATGGAAGCTGTTATTATAAGCAAACTCTGCCAAGGGAACAAACTAATCCCAAGAACCTCCAAAGTCAAGAACACAGGCCCGAAGCATGTCCTCCAGAATCTGAATGGTCCTCTCGGACTGGCCACCTGTCTGA
>QJPP01005701.1:0-35696 GCA_003996215.1 Jaltomata sinuosa
TTGTTTTTCGCGTATTTCCTTCCGTTTCCGTGTTTGTTTCCATTTCCTACAAATACAACATAAAAACATCAAAAACAACAACGGTTGCTTGAAAACATACGATTGTTCTTAGTAAAAAGGAGTCAAAAGTGACGTAAATTGGCGTCACATCAATGACCGAAAGGGTCATTACATCATCCACTACTAAAAAGGGCTTTCATCCTCGAAAGTCAAGGTCAAGGGGGTACCTGAAGTCTAAAATAGCTGCGGATACTGATCCCACATATCTCTCTCGGTCTCCCAGGTAGCCTCCTCGACTGGACGATGCCTCCACTTAACCTTAACAACCGGGATCTCTCGAGACCTCAATCTCCTGACATCTCTGGCCAAAATAGATGCCGGCTCCTCAACAAAGGCTAAACCCTCATCCAACTGAACTAAATCCCACTGCAACACATGAGACTCATCTGGGACATACCGACGCAACATCGAAACATGAAATACAGGATGTATAGCTGAAAACATCGGAAGTAAGGCTAACTGATAGGCAATGCTACCAACCTTCTGCAGAATCTCAAACGGCCTAATGTACCTCGGGCTAAGCTTGCCCCGCCTACCAAATCTCATCACGCCCTTCATGGGCGATACACGGAGAAACACCAAGTCACCGACACTAAACTCCAAGGCACGAAGCCTACGATCAGCATAACTCTTCTGCCTGCTCTGAGCTGCCCGAAGTCTGTCCTGAATCACTCGAACTCGGTCTAAGGAATCTTGAAGCAAATCTGTGCTCTGTGGCCCAGCACTAAAACCATCAAACCAACCTACCGGTGATCTGCAACGCCTGCCATACAAAGCCTCAAAAGGTGCCATGCCGATACTCGAATGGAAGCTGTTATTATAAGCAAACTCTGCCAAGGGAACAAACTGATCCCAGAACCTCCAAAGTCAAGAATACAGGCCCGAAGCATGTCCTCCAGGACCTGAATGGTCCTCTCGGACTGGCCATCTGTCTGAGGGTGGAAAGCGGTTATAAGATGAACCTCGTACCCAATCTCGCTGAATAGTCCTCCAAACTGAGATGTAACTGGTGCCACGGTCTGAATTGATAGAAGCTGGGACCCCCATGCACCGAACAATCTCACGGAGGTAGATCTGAGCTAACCTCTCTGCACCATAAGAAGTATGAACCGGCAAGAAATGTGCTGACTTAGTCAGCCTATCAACAATCACCCATATGGAATCAAACCCATGAGAAGTACGGGGCAAACCAACAACAAAGTCCATAGTAATCCCTTTCCACTTCCACTCAGGAATGGGAAGTCGCTGCATCAAACCACCAGGTCTCATGTGCTCGAACTTAACCTGCTGACAGTTCAAGCACCGAGATACAAACTCCGCTATATCCGCTTCAACCAACTCACCACGTAGAGCTGCCTAAGTCTTCTATAATCTTTGTTGTGCCCAGGGTGAATGGAGTATCTAGTACAATGTGCCTCGTGAAGTATCAACTGAATCAAATCACTAATCCTCGGAACACAAAGGCGACTATCAAACCTCAAAACCCCATCTGAATCTAGAGTAGCCCGACTGGTCTCACCCTGAACAACCCGATCACGAAGGTCACCCAACTGCTGATCCTCAAACTGACTGCTCTGAATCTGATCAACCAAAGTAGAACGAACCTCAACACTGGCGAGAACTCTGCTAGGATCCGACAAGTCAAGCCTAACCAAACGGTTAGCCAAGGACTGGATGTCCAAGGCCAATGGTCGCTCTGAAAATGAAAGAGAAGCTAGGCTACCCATACTCACCGCCTTCCGGCTCAAGGCATCCGCTACCACGTTTGCCTTGCCCGGGTGATACAGAATAGTGAAGTCATAGTCATTCAGTAACTCAACCCATCTCCTCTGTCTCGAGTTCAACTCCCGCTGACTCGTGATATACTGAAAACTACGGTGATCGGTGAAGATATCACAGTGAACTCCATATAAGTAATGCCTCCAGATCTTGAGCGCAAAAACTACCGCCGCCAACTCTAAGTCATGAGTGGGGTAGTTGCGCTAGTGAACCTTCAACTGCCTCGACGCATATGCTATTACTCGACCCTGCTGCATCAACACACAACCAAGACCAACTCCAGAAGCATCACAATACACGGAGAAGCTCTGACCCTCAACCGGCAAAGTCAAAACTGGAGCTGAAGTCAATAAGGCCTTAAGCCTCTAGAAGTTATCCTCACACTGATCCGACCACTGAAATGGGACATCCTTTCTAGTCAGCATAGTCAAGGGTGCTGCTATAGAAGAAAATCCCTCAACGAACCGTCTGTAGTAACCCGCTAACCCAATAAAGCTGCGAACCTCAGTAACAGTAGTAGGTCTAGGCCACTCACAAACCGCTGAAATCTTTCCCGAATCAACCCTAATCCCATCCATAGACACCACGTGCCCTAGGAATGCAACTGACTCAAGCCAAAACTCGCACTTTGAGAACTTGGCATAAAGCTGATGATCTCTCAAAGTCTGGAGTATAACCCTCAAGTTCTGCTCATGCTCATCTCTACTACGCGAGTATACCAAGATGTCGTCTATAAAAACTATCACAAATGAGTCCAAATACGGGCCTAGAACCCTGTGCATCAAATTCATAAAGGCTGCGGGGGCATTAGTCAACCCAAAAGACATCACCAGGAACTCATAATGGCCATAACGTGTCCTGAATGCCGTCTTAGGGATGTCCTCCGCCCTAATCCTCAACTGATGGTAGCCAGACCTCAGATCAATCTTCGAAAACATGACTAAACCCTGAAGCTGGTCAAATAAATCATCAATCCTCGGCATCGGATACCTATTCTTCACTGTCACCTTATTCAGCTGCCGATAATCAATACACATGCGCATCGACCCATCCTTCTTCTTCACGAAAAGAACAGAAGCACCCCACGGTGACACACTAGGTCTAATAAACCCCTTAGCTAACAGATCCTAGAGCTTCTCCTTAAGCTCCCTCAACTCAGCAGGAGCCCTACGGTAAGGAGAAATAGAAATGGGCCTAGTGCCCGGCTCTAACTAAATAGCAAAATCAATATCTCTCTCAGGTGGAAGGCTTGGCAGGTCGGTAGGAAACACATCGAGGAAGTCTCTAACCACAGGAACGGATTCAGGAGAAGTTGGGTCAGCACAAACATCTCGGACATATGCTAGATAAGCTAAACACCCATGGGAAATCAACTTCCTAGCTCGAAGACAAGAGATGATCCCAGATGGTGCATGGCTAACAGAACCCTGCCACACAACCGGGGATACACCGGGCACAGCTATGGTAATGGTCTTGGCATAACAATCCAAAACCACACGGTGAGGGGATAACCAGTCCATGCCCAGGATCACATCAAAATCTAGCATATCAAGAATCATCAAGTCACCCCAAGTCTCTGAATCACCAATAGATAACATACAGGATCTCACAATCCGATCCCTACTAAAGAATCTCCTACTGGGGTCGAAATAGGAAACGGAACAGATAATGGCTCACTAGCCAACCCCCAAACAAGGCACAAAGTAGGCAGATACATATGAACAAGTGGATCCAGGATCAAATAAAGCCATAGCAGACTGATGGCACACAGAAATCGTACCTGTAATCACAGCATCTGAGGCCTCTGCCTCTGGTCTCCTAGGGACCTCGTAAAACTGACGACGACCTCCTCCTGCCCGACTGCCATCCCTACCACCTGCTCTACCGCCTGGCGCACCACCTCTACTCTAACGACCACCCCCTCTAGCCGGGGGCAGAACTACCCGTAAAGGCTCGGCCAACTGAACTGCACCCTGCTGAGGGCAATCTCTAGCAAAGTGACCTATCGCTCCACAAGTAAAACAAGCCCCTAACGGCCTACTCAGTCGAGATGAACCAGCAGATCCCGTATGACCACCGCGACCTGATGCCCCAAAAACTATACCCCTCGAAGACTGGCCGCCATAGCCCTGATGGATGCTCTGACCTTGCTCGAACTGGGTACTACCAAAAGTCTGAAGGGAAGCCTGAACCGGTCGGCTGGACTGACCCTGGTACTACTGTGACTGATAACTCCGGCTCCACTGGCCAGGACCTCTACCACCATATCTTGAACCACTATAGACACCCTGATGTCGAGGCCCATTATCTCTGGACCCCTGATCATGTCACTGTAAGTCCTCCACAGTGCGGGCATAGTCTACAATAGCCTAGAATGACCGACCACTGGCAATCAATATCTCAGCTGGCTGCCTGATCTCTGGCCTCAAACCCCATACAAATCTGCGAACCCTATCAGCCTCGGTAGGAATGATCATAGCTCCAAATGGTGCTAGCTGATGAAAACGAGTCTCATACTCTGAGATAGTTGTAGACCCCTGTACAAGGTGAGTAAACTGCTCCCTGCGACGCTCCCGATCACTCTGGGGTAGGAACTTGGCCATAAAGGCCTCATAAAACTCAGACTAGGTCAAAGGAGGTGACGACGGTGGTCTACAAGCAACCTGGGCCCTCCACTATAACTTCGCTGGGCCCTCCAACTGATAGGTAGTATAACCAACCCCGTGAGTCTCAAACAAACCCAAATGATGCAACATCTCCTCACATGTAGTAATAAATTCATGTGGATCCTGTTCAGAAGTACCAGCAAACCTCGGAGGTGCTAACCTCAAAAACCTACCCAACGCCTTCTGCTCTGACTCTGTCATAACTGGGCGAGGAGCAAGAGGATGTGCAACAGATGGAACCGGAATGACCTCCGCATGGGAAGCCATAATAGCCGGCTGCGCTCCTATGCTTTGTGCACCGAGGGCTGCCCCCTGAGCGGATGTCTGCGCTACCTCAGAAGGCCGCTCTCCAATCACACCCAAAAGCTGTAATAGTAATCCCCGAATATCTGGAGACTGAGCTGCGGCTGGAGCTTGAACAGAAGTGGGCACTGGAGCTGGAACTGGAGCTGGCGCTGGAGCTGGAGGCTCATCTCCGCGTGATGCCGATGATCTCGTACGAACCATCTGCGGAAGAATGAAGTAGAACAAATGAGATCTCCAGAAACTCAAGGGTTACACGCACGACACAGAGGCAATGAAAGAGTCGAATTTTCTAAAATGTCACTGTAGCCTCCCAAAGATTGAGTATCGACGTCTCCGCCCCGATCCGCAGGACTCTAATAGACATTGGCTCCTATACCGATGACACCGGTGAACCTAAAGCTCTGATACCAAGTTGTCACGACCCAATTTCAGTTGTCACGACCCAATTTCTCGGTCATGATGGCACCTATAACCCCCGGTAGGTGAACCAATCCCCGTAGCCCAGAACAGTTAGTAATGGGCTACTATCTAACAAATAAGGGAACAAGACGAAGAGAATAGATAAAAGGAATATAAATATATACATATGCGGAAACTAAACTAAACCCCAAGACCTGGTATCATAGTACAAAGCCAAACTACATACATGGAGTGCAAATAAACCAAAGCTATATATACAAATGTCTCCTAATGGTAATAGAGTACATGAAGCAAAAGATAAACTAAAGCTAAGCTCCGATCGCCAAGAGCTCACCCTCAGTCTGAAGTAGTCCCCGACAGATCTCCAAGCACGAATCACAGTGGTCTAACGGCGATGGCCCATGCTAGGATCTGCACCCAAAGATGCAGGGGGTAGGGGTGAGCACCAAATGTGAAGCATAAGGTACCCAGTAGGTATCATAGGCCGACTGGGCACATATAAGATAAAAGCATAGTAATAGACAGAATAGAAGCAAGTAGTCACAGAAATCAACGAAAGGTACACAGGAACTAGCCCAGATGGAAATCAACAGAACCACATATGAGGCTAGTAAGCAGAATATACACACCATAGGCACATGCAAAAGTAAGGAATAACGCACCTGGGATCCTTGCAATAACAGTGTATACAAAATAAGTTTACGAAATGGACGGTATACCGGTAACCTCAAGTGTAAGAAGAAGAGAGAAAGAGTAATAATAGGCATGCTCAGAGACAGGAATCAAACTCAACTAATCATATCAATCTCAATCCAGAAACTAACAGTCTAGCAGTAACCAATCTCATACTTATCCATAATAGAGAACAATTCTATAAGTAAATAGCAAAAGTCTACCTACAGTCCCCCGGCCGCCCATACAACCGAGGAACACAAACAAGTGAAAACAAACCCTCCGGCATCCCATACTACCGGAGCGTACAATCAGCAAACAACAAACAAGGGTGGAGCCTCAAACAATGAATGATATGATGCATGAAGATCTCAAGTTCCATGGTATCTCTGTATGTACCTCCTCCGGCGCTGATCCGGCCCAGCAGGTAGGTTCCATGGAAGGACACTGCCCGTATACCTCTACTTCACCGTATACCCCTCCTCCGGCACACGCAGCTCGTAGCCCCTGGCCCGGATGGCAAGGTACATGGAGGTCCCAGACCCCATACTAAAATTCAGTATCAGAACATGTCGTCCGGAAGCAAGTCCGGTATCAGGATAGAGACCCAGTCTCGAATATGCAATGCCCAGACCCTGTCCAGGACTAAAGTAGTAGGAAAATGTCTCAAAAACCCCTCCAAGGGTGCCCGGGCATAACCGGGTCTAAACAGTAAAAAGTCATCTCAGGTGCTCGGTCCGACCGAGGCTAAAATCATCTCAAGTAGGAAGAAAACTCAACTAGCACTCCGGCCCTGCCGAGTCTAGCGTTAACCGTAAAACTGGTGATTTAAATCATAATTTTACTTTCTTTACCCAAGAATATTCACAAGTTTAAATCAAACCATTTCCAAATTATTTCCATCAAACGGGCCCCCCGGGCCATGCAAGGTTTTGAAAATAGTGCCAGTAGGCCCGAAGCCAAAACCATAGTAAAACAAGGATAAAACCTCTTTATATGCATGGAAATGGTATGATCACACAAAATAGCTGTCCAGCAGCTCACAATCAACCTATCGACCCTGCACAGGCCCACAGCTACTCAGCAAGCATAACCAGCCTAGAAGGATAATTCTATGCCCGAGACTCGCGGACATTCCCAAAATCCCACCTTCTATGTTCCAGAGTCAACAAGGCCTCACAGGACCACAAGGGTAAATAAAATATATCGGCAAATACTACAAACAACGGAGGAACAAAAGAAGGCGGATATGAATAAAGTGGTCGAGGTCTGTGGTACCAACCTAATAAACCAACCCAAGGATGCCCATTAATACAATTTTATTCTATATATGCGGAGTCTAGGGAAAATAAACCGTAACCTACCTGTTGTCTGATGACAAGCTCGAACCTCTCCGAAAAGAAGCTCTGAAATGAAATCAAACTTGAACTCGGGCTTGAATAACTTGACGTCGATAATTGATTTTCATTTGAGAATCAACTATAGTTTCAAAACATGCTTTCTTCCACAAAATCCCTCCAGCCATCTGCTGGTATATATGAACTACAGCCTATGCTAATGTTTTGGATGGAAAAGAAAGTTGAAGCTTGTAGTAAAAGTAACAGCAAAATATATTTAACTTAATCCTAACTAGATGAACAATACATAGGCAGAATATATACATTTGGAACATTAGTGGAACGCCTGGTGGCATTATGCACCATGGTGTGCACTTCCCACAACTACACGTGGAGTTTGGTGCCAACCCAAATTGTTTTACCCCGTTATATATATACTCGGGTATTGCATAAATTCGTGGTAAAATAAATATAGCTTTTTAAATATACCACAATTATTAGAAAATTATTTTGAATAAAACCTACTCAATGCCTTCTGCTCTAACTCTGTCATAACTCGGCGAGGAGCAAGAGGCTGTGCAACAGATCGAACCGGAATGACCTCCCCACGGGGAGCCATAGTAGCCGGCTGCTCTCCTAAGCTCTGTGCACCCAAGGCTGCCCCCTGAGCGGATGTCTGCCTCGGAAGGCCACTCTCCAATCACACCCAAAAGTTGTAATAGTAATCCCCGAATATCTGGAGACTGAGCTGCGGCTGAAGCTGGCACAGAAGTGGGCACTGGAGCTGGTGCTGGAGCTGGTGGTACCTGGGCTGCCCCCTGATCCACATGCTGCTCGGGCTCTATCTCCACCCTAGCTGGAGTGGGAGGCTCATCTTCGCGTGATGCCGATGATCTCGTACGAACCATCTACGGAAGAATGAAGTAGAATAAATGAGATCTCCAGAAACATCAAGGGTAGTACGCACGACACAGAAGCAATGAAAGAGTCGAATTTCCTAAAATGCCACTGTAGCCTCCCAAAGATTGAGCACGGACGTCTCCGCCCCGATCCGCAGGACTCTACTAGATATTGGCTCCTATACCGATGACACCGGTGAACCTAAAGCTCGGATACCAAGTTGTCACGACCCAATTTCTCGGTCATGATGGCACCTACAACCCCCGGTAGGTGAACCAATCCCCGTAGCCCAGAACAGTTAGTAATGGGCTACTATCTAGCAAATAAGGGAACAAGATGAATAAAATAGATAACAGGGATATAAATATATACATGTGCGAAAACTAAACCAAACCCCAAGACCTGGTATCATAGTACAGAGCCAAACTACATACATGGAGTGCAAATAAACCAAAACTATATATACAGATGTCTCTGAATGGTAATAGAGTACATGAAGCAAAAGATAAACTAAAGCTAAGCTCCGATCGCCAAGAGCTCACCCTCAGTCTGAAGTAGTCCCCAACAGATCTCCAAGCATGAATCACAACGATCTAACGGCGATGGCCCACGCTAGGATCTGCACCCAAAGATGCAAGGGGTAGGGGTGAGCACCAAATGCGAAGCATAAGGTACCCAGTAGGTATCATAGGCCGACTGGACACATATAAGATAAAAGCGTAGTAATAGACAGAATAGAAGCAAGTAGTCACAGAAATCAACGAAAGGTACACAGGAACTAGCCAAGAGGGAAATCAACAGAACCACATATGAGGCTAGTAAGCAGAATATACACACCATAGGCACAGGTGAAAGTAAGAAATAACGCACCTGGGGTCCTTGCAATAACAGTGTATACAAAATAAGTTTACGAAATGGACGGTATACCGGTAACCTCAAGTGTAAGAAGAAGAGAGATAGAGTAATGATAGGCATGCTAAGAGACATGAATCAAACTCAACTAATCATATCAATCTCAAATCCAGAAACTAACAGTCTAGCAGTAACCAATCTCATACTTATCCATAATAGAGAACAATTATGTAAGTAAATAGCAAAAGTCTACCTACAGTCCCCCGGCCGCCCATACAACCGAGGAACACAAACAAGTGAATACAAACCCTCCGACATCCCATACTACCAGAGCGTACAATCAGCAAACAACAAATAAGGGTGGAGCCTCGAACAATGAATGATATGATGCATGAAGATCTCACGTGCCATGGTATCTCTGTATGTACCTCCTCCGGTGCCGATCCGGCCCAGCAGGTAGGTTCCATGGAAGGACACTGCCCGTATACCTCTACTCCACCGTATACCCCTCCTCCGGCACACGCAGCCCGTAGCCCCTGGCCCGGATGGCAAGGTCCATGGAGGTCCCAGACCCCATACTAAAAGTCAGTATCAAAACATGTCATCCAAAATCAAGTCCGGTATCAAGGTAGAGCTCACCCTCAGTCTGCAGTAGTCCCCGACAGATCTCCAAGCACGAATCACAACGATCTAATGGCGATGGCCCACGCTAGGATCTGCACCCAAAGATGCAGGGGGTAGGGGTGAGCACCAAATGCCGAGCATAAGGTACCCAGTAGGTATCATAGGCCGACTGGGCACATATAAGATAAAAGCGTAGTAATAGACAGAATAGAAGCAAGAAGTCACGGAAATCAACGAAAGATACACAGGAACTAGCCCAGAGGGAAATCAACAGAATCACATATGAGGCTAGTAAGCAGAATATACACACCATAGGCACAGGTGAAAGTAAGAAATAACGCACCTGGGGTCCTTGCAATAACAGTGTATACAAAATAAGTTTACGAAATAGACGGTATACCGGTAACCTCAAGTGTAAGAAGAAGAGAGAAAGAGTAATGATAGGCATGCTAAGAGACATGAATCAAACTCAACTAATCATATCAATCTCAAATCCAGAAACTAACAGTCTAGCAGTAACCAATCTCATACTTATCCATAATAGAGAACAATTCTGTAAGTAAAATAGCAAAAGTCTACCTACAGTCCCCCGGCCGCCCATACAACCGAGGAACACAAACAAGTGAAAACAAACCCTCCGACATCCCATACTACCGGAGCGTACAATCAGCAAACAACAAACAAGGGTGGAGCCTCGAACAATGAATGATATGATGCATGAAGATCTCACGTGCCATGGTATCTCTGTATGTACCTCCTCCGGCGCCGATCCGGCCCAGCAGGTAGGTTCCATGGAAGGACACTGTCCGTATACCTCTACTCCACCGTATACCCCTCCTCCGGCACACGCAGCCCGTAGCCCCTGGCCCGAATGGCAAGGTCCATGGAGGTCCCAGACCCCATACTAAAAGTCAATATCAAAACATGTCGTCCAAAATCAAGTCCGGTATCAAGGTAGAGATCCAGTCTCGAATATGCAATGCCCAGACCCTGTCCAGGACTAAAGTAGTAGGAAAATGTCTCAAAAACCCCTCCAAGGGTGCCCGGGAATAACCGGGTCTAAACAGTAAAAAGCCATCTCAGGTGCTCGGTCCGACCGAGGCTAAAAATCATCTCAAGTAAAAAGAAAACTCAACTAGCACCTCGGCCCTGCCGAGTCTAGCGATAATCGTAAAACTGATGATTTTAAACATAATTTTACTTTCTGTCCCAAAAATATACACAAGTTAAATCAAACCATTTCCAAATTATTTCCATCAAACACGGGCCCCCCGGGCCATGCAAGGTTTAGAAAATAGTGCTAGTAGGCCCGAAGCCAAAACCATAGTAAAACACGGATAAAACCTCTTTATATGCATGGAAAGGGTATGATCACGCACAATAGCTGCCCAGCAGCTCACAATCAACCTATCGACCCTGCACAGGCCCACAACTACTCAGCAAGCATAACCAGCCTAGAAGGATAATTATATGTCCGGGACTCGCGGACATTCCCAAAATCCCACCTTCTATGTTCCAGAGTCAACAAGGCCTCACAGGACCACAAGGGTAAATAAAATATATCGGCAAATACTACAAGCAACGGAGAAACAAAAGAAGGCGGACATGAATAAAGCGGTCGAGGTCTGTGGTGCCAACCTAATAAACCAACCCAAGGATGTCCATTAATACAATTTTATTCTATATATGCGGAGTCTAGGGAAAATAAACCGTAACCTACCTGTCGTCCGATTACAAGCTTGAACCTCTCCGAAAAATCCCCAACACGAAATCAAACTCGAATCGGGCTTGAATAACTTGACGTAGATAATTGATTTTCTCTCAATGAAAGAATAAATTATCAAGATATGTTTTTCCTCTAAATTTTATTCATCGCTATATGTGAATAGGTGAATATATGTACGCAACAATTGAAAGCTCCAAAAGTGCTAAAGGAAAATGATAAGAACAAGGATGTTTGGTCTTTCTGTGTGTGTATATGCTGATGACCACTACTAAATATACTAGTTGCTGCCTTCATCTTCCACTTACACGTGGGGGTGGAGGTGGCAACCAATTTCATCCCGCTAAGTATATACTCGGGTATTGCATAAATTCGTGGTAAAATAAATATAATATTTTAAATATACCATAATTCATAGAAAATTATTTCGAATAAAACCTACTATATTATAATAATAAATTTCAACATCACTAAATTTACTATCTCCGTTAAAATATTATAATGTATAAAAACCTTATAAAATAAATACATATACAATTATATCGTAACAAAATATTTTATTCATAAACCTTTAAAATATTTTGAAAAGGCAATAAAATATAATTTTTAACCAATTCAAAACTTTTAAATCAATATTTTCAAATACACGCGATGTTAATAAAATTCTTAAATCTAGACTCGCAATTCACCACCGCACGATTTTGATACTCAAGAACTCTCTTGGAATTCTCCCTTATGTTTTATCACTGTTTCGGAACTGAAATGGCGTCTTAAAACGTGAAGTTGAGGCTTAAATCGAGTTTAACCCGACCCGATTCGCGACCCGATTCGCAACCCGTTTTCTGCCAGACAGTCCGCGGTAAAACAGTCATAACTTTTTACTCCGAGATCAGTTGGACGTGAGGTTTTGTGCGTTGGAAACTAGACTCGTAGACCTTCGATTTGGTATTTCGGGGGACTTCTAACTCTCTATATATTGAGAGAAACGCTCCGAGACATTTGACCCAAAGTTCAGAAAATTTATTAAAGGAACTTACGATCAAACAAATGGACCCGGCACTGAAATACCGGTCCCGACAAGCCTTAAATGACTTGGGGCCGCTACAAACAAGCTCTAACGGTTCAAGGAAAATGTACACATGGAAATAACCGAAAGGGTCATTACATCATCCACTACTAAAAAGGACTTTCGTCCTCGAAAGTCAAGGTCAAGGGGGTACCTGAAGGCTAAAATAGCTGCGGATACTGATCCCGCATATCTCTATCAGTCTCCCAGGTAGCCTCCTCGACTGGACGGTGCCTCCACTGAACCTTAACAACCGGGATCTCTCGAGACCTCAATCTACTGACATCTCTGGCCAAAATAGTTGTCGGCTCCTCAACAAGGGCTAAACCCTCACCCAACTGAACTGAATCCCACTGTAACACATGAGACTCATCTGGGACATACCGATGCAACATCGAAACATGGAATACAGGATGTATAGCTGAAAACATCGGAGGAAAGGCTAGCTGATAGGCAACGCTACCAACCCTCTGAAGAATCTCAAACGGCCCAATGTATCTGGGGCTAAGCTTGCCCCGCCTACCAAATCTCATCACGCCCTTCATGGGTGATACGCGGAGAAACACCAAGTCACCGACACTAAACTCCAAGGCACGAAGCCTACGATCAGCATAATTCTTCTGCCTGCTCTGAGTTGCCCGAAGTCTGTCCTGAATCACTCAGACTCGGTCTAAGGAGTCTCGAAGCAAATCTGTGCTCTGTGGCCCAGCACTAAAACCATCAAACCAACCTACCGGTGATCTGCAACGCCTGCCATACAAAGCCTCAAAAGGTGCCATGCCGATACTCGAATGGAAGCTGTTATTATAAGCAAACTCTGCCAAGGGAACAAACTGATCCCAAGAACCTCCAAAGTCAAGAACACAAGCTCGAAGCATGTCCTCCAAAATCTGAATGGTCCTCTCGGACTGGCCATCTGTCTGAGGGTGGAAAGCGGTACTAAGATGAACCTCTGTACCCAAATCTCGCTGAATAGCCCTCCAAAACTGAGATGTGAACTGAGTGCCGCGGTCTGAAATGATAGAAGCTGGGACCCCATGCAACCGAACAATCTCACGAAGGTAGATCTGAGCTAACCTCTCTGCACCATAAGAAGTCTGAACTGGCAAGAAATGTGCTGACTTAGTCATCCTATCAACAATCACCCATATGGAATCAAACCCATGAGAAGTACGGGGCAAACCAACAACGAAGTCCATAGTAATCCCTTCCCACTTCCACTCAGGAATGGGAAGTCGGTGCATCAAACCACCAGGTCTCATGTGCTCGAACTTAACCTACTGACAGTTCAAGCACCGAGATACAAACTCCGCTATATCCCGCTTCATACCACTCCCACCAGTAAAGCTGTCTCAAGTCTCTATACATCTTTGTTGTGCCAGGGTGAATGGAGTATCTAGTACAATGTGCCTCATGAAGTATCAACTGAATCAAATCACTAATCCTCGGAACACAAAGGCGACTATCAAACCTCAAAACCCCATCTGAATCTAGAGTAGCCCGACTGGTCTCACCCTGAACAACCCGATCACGAAGGTCACCCAACTGCTGATCCTCAAACTGACTGCTCTGAATCTGATCAACCAAAGTAGAACGAACCTCAACACTGGCGAGAACTCTGCTAGGATCCGACAAGTCAAGCCTAACCAAACGGTTAGCCAAGGACTGGATGTCCAAGGCCAATGGTCGCTCTGAAAATAAAAGAGAAGCTAGGCTACCCATACTCACCGCCTTCCGGCTCAAGGCATCCGCTACCACGTTTGCCTTGCCCGGGTGATACAGAATAGTGAAGTCATAGTCATTCAGTAACTCAACCCATCTCCTCTGTCTCGAGTTCAACTCCCGCTGACTCGTGATATACTGAAAACTACGGTGATCGGTGAAGATATCACAGTGAACTCCATATAAGTAATGCCTCCAGATCTTGAGCGCAAAAACTACCGCCGCCAACTCTAAGTCATGAGTGGGGTAGTTGCGCTAGTGAACCTTCAACTGCCTCGACGCATATGCTATTACTCGACCCTGCTGCATCAACACACAACCAAGACCAACTCCAGAAGCATCACAATACACGGAGAAGCTCTGACCCTCAACCGGCAAAGTCAAAACTGGAGCTGAAGTCAATAAGGCCTTAAGCCTCTAGAAGTTATCCTCACACTGATCCGACCACTGAAATGGGACATCCTTTCTAGTCAGCATAGTCAAGGGTGCTGCTATAGAAGAAAATCCCTCAACGAACCGTCTGTAGTAACCCGCTAACCCAATAAAGCTGCGAACCTCAGTAACAGTAGTAGGTCTAGGCCACTCACAAACCGCTGAAATCTTTCCCGAATCAACCCTAATCCCATCCATAGACACCACGTGCCCTAGGAATGCAACTGACTCAAGCCAAAACTCGCACTTTGAGAACTTGGCATAAAGCTGATGATCTCTCAAAGTCTGGAGTATAACCCTCAAGTTCTGCTCATGCTCATCTCTACTACGCGAGTATACCAAGATGTCGTCTATAAAAACTATCACAAATGAGTCCAAATACGGGCCTAGAACCCTGTGCATCAAATTCATAAAGGCTGCGGGGGCATTAGTCAACCCAAAAGACATCACCAGGAACTCATAATGGCCATAACGTGTCCTGAATGCCGTCTTAGGGATGTCCTCCGCCCTAATCCTCAACTGATGGTAGCCAGACCTCAGATCAATCTTCGAAAACATGACTGAACCCTGAAGCTGGTCAAACAAATCATCAATCCTCGGCATCGGATACCTATTCTTCACTGTCACCTTATTCAGCTGCCGATAATCAATACACATGCGCATCGACCCATCCTTCTTCTTCACGAAGAGAATAGGAGCACCCCACGGTGACACACTAGGTCTAATAAACCCCTTAGCTAACAGATCCTGGAGCTTCTCCTTAAGCTCCCTCAACTCAGCAGGAGCCCTACGGTAAGGAGAAATAATATAAGCTTACCAACCTTGACTAGCACATCGGACAATATTCCCACTGGTCGCTTTACCGAACGGTCCGCCATCAACACTCTCATGGACGTTGGTTTAGGTGCTCCCAAACCCAATTGCTTGTAGACCGCCAGCGACATCAATTTGATGCTAGCACCAAGATCACATAAGGCTTTCCCGAAGTTGAGCTTCCCAATGGTGCAGGGAACAGTAAACGCGCCTGGGTCTTCCTTCTTTTCGACTAACGACCTTGAGGAAATAGCGCCGCAGTGGTGTAGGTTATCTTCTGGTTTGAAACTTACCGACCTCTTCTTTGTAATCAAGTCCTTCATGAACTTGGCATATCCGGGCATTTGTTCAAGCGCTTCCACCAATGGGATGTTTATTGAAATCTGCTTGAGCATGGTCAGGAAATTCAGGAACTTACCATCTTCCGCTTTCTTCTTCAGGCATTGTGGGAAAGGGGGTGGTGGTCGAGGCATCATAGTTGGAAGCTTTTCAGCTTCCTTGCTTTTCTCCGCGGGCTTTTGAGTAGCCTCCTCAACCTCTTTGTCGTTGGCGTCATCACCCCCAACTTGAGTCTGAATTACCGGATGTGATTCCGGTAATATTTTTCCGCTTCTTGTGGTGATCGCCATACAGCTCGCGTCGTTCCTTGGGTTTTGAATCGTGTCACTCGGCAAGGTACCTATCTTCCTTGGGTTTAGAGATGCCAAGATTAAGCCCACTTGCTGCTCCAATTGCTTAATCGAAGTGGAATGCGCCTCCACTATTTGACTCATGGCCGATAACTCAGTCCTTATCTCCTTCACCCCAGAGTCAGTCGATTCTACCTTCAGCAGCATCTTCGCCATCATGTTCTCTAGCTTGGAAGTCCCTGCCTCGTTGCTAGCTTTATCCCGATTACCAGGTGGTACATACAACCCACCTCTATCAGTGTTATTCCTCCAGTTTCCTTGCTCGCGATCTCTGTAACCAGCTTTCTCATAGTAGTTGTCCTTCTGATAGGTCCGACCTTGGTTTCCTTGGCCATTGGCCTGGAAACCCCCCAAGTAATTCGCCTCCTCATCAGTTTCCAACTCTGCTGCTCTACCTTGGGAACCAATGGCTTTCACCTTCTCGATACCTCCTGAAAACAAGTGCTTTGTCAGTAGATCCAACTGCGTTTTCAGATGCGCCATGTCTTGGTCGCGCTCCTCCTCTTTTCTGCGCTGCTCAGCTGACATACCAACCGCATAAGTGCTAGCTGCTACCTCTGTATCCCGTGTATGCCAGGCCCTGTTGGTTTTGGTGAGCCTGTCCAATGTAGTTGTGGCTTCAACAAAGGTGAGACCCATGAATGCTCCGCCTGCTGCGTTGTCCAACGTCGGCTTGGTAGCCAAATTCAGTGCCCTGTAGAACGTTTGCATCAAGAAGTTATCGGTTAATTAATGGTTCGGGCATTGTGTCAGCTTCTTCTTGAACCGCAACCAAGTTTCATGTAAAGCTTCGTGGGGTTGTTGTCTAAAATTACTGATTTCATCCCTCAACTGTATCATCCTAGAGGGAGGAAAGAACCTTTCTAGGAAAGCTCCTTTCAACTCTCCCCAAGTTGTGATAGAGTCGGGGGTCAGCTCTGTCAACCATAACGCTGCCTCATCAGACAGAGACAATGGAAATAACCTGAGCCTGATCGCTGTCTGACTCACTCCAGGCAACTCGAATGATTTGTAGATCCCCACGAAATTCATCAGGTGCTGGTTTGGATCATCACCAACGGCACCACGGAACACTCCTCTCAAGTTCAACAGCTGGATCATCGTGCTAGTGATGTTGAACTTGGCTCCGGGCGCTAGCGGTGGAAGAGAAATGGCACCCGTAGCGCCAACTCCATCAAAGTCGATATCCTCATCATTCAGCATAACATCGTCCTGCAGACCACCAGCATTCAGATTGTGTTGGGCCTGCAGTTCTGCAGCGAGCCTTGCTGCTTCTTGTTGTGCGGCCATATTCCGCCTTAATGTTCTAGCAAGCTCGGGGTCGTAAGGTAATGTTGATTCACCCGAGCGCCGGGTACTTGGCATGCACAACTCTGTACCTTGTCAAAAACAAAAACAACAAATAAACGTAAAAGCAGGAAAGTATGACTAAGAGTCAAATAAACACACCAGACTTAATAAACAACCGTATTCCCCGGCAGCGGTGCCAAAATTTGATAACGCTCAAAGTACCACTCCAATTTAGAAGCGTAAGCGATCGTTGTCAAATATAGAACCCAACGAAGGTTGGGGTCGATCCCACAGAGAATATGGTGAAAGTTAAGTCTTTAGTGAATTAGTTGACTAATGGTCAATAGTTTCCGGTAAATAAAAGGGGGGTTTTGTGTGAACAATGTGTAAACAAAATGAACAATAATGTATGAGAAATAATCAGTAGGAGAATGAACTAGGGAAGTGTTTACCATGGTGTTGGTAATAATGTCGATTCTAAGCTTAGTCGGGATCGTTCTATATGCTTGTCACGATGTGATTGAATTAATGGTATCATCTAAACATTTCTCAACCAAATAGACGAATTTACTTTTCAATTCTCTCGAACTTGAAAAGGTGTGCTTTTAGCTTTCAATCCTAAACATCAAGTAGATTAATCTAGTTACAGCATTAATCATAAGACGAGAGTTAGTAGTCTCGAATCCTCGTCGTTAATCAAGTTTCCCGGTTTTAATCTCTTTACTCAAGCAAATTAAACCTAGGCATGTTCTAATGTTTGCAACCACTAGAAAACGTTAAGCATGAATGATCAACAACGTGACAATCATATATATTGAACCCGTCGCTACCCGGAATCTATATCGCTACTTTAGCCATGGCTCCCACAACCCTAGTTGTGGGAGTTTAGTTAATCATGCTAGAAGAAGAAGAGAAGAGAGTCATATTCATAATAAGGAGAAGAGATTCTTACAATATAATGAAAACAATCTTCAAATATCCAAGAACAAGAAAAACCAAGATCCCAAGAACAAATCAAGAACACGAATTCAAGAACAAGAAAATGTGTTGTTGCTCTCAAAACTGACTAAAAACTCTTCTAAAACTATTGGGTGAACAACATGTAAAATAAACCTAACATAGGGTATTTATAGGAGTCCAGGAAGTAAACCAAAAAACGCTCGGATTCCGCGTAACCGACTGTCTCAACTTGACGGCCAGGCTGACGGACCGTCACTGGCTTGACGGACCGTCGCCTGGACCGTCACTCTTAGGCAGTGATGCAGCTCAACTTGACGGTCACTGTGACGGACCGTCACATGGGTGACGGCCCATCATGGTGGTCGTCACTCTTAGGCAGTGGCGCGCTTTTGATCGTAGTTCCTTCTTTTTCTACGTTTGTCTCCATTTCCTACAAATATAACATAAAAACATCAAAAACGACAACGGTTGCTTGAAAACGTACGATTGTTCTTCGTTAAAAGGAGTCGAAAGTGCTGTAAAATGGCGGCACATCACCCATAAATTACATCTACATTTACAACTTTGCCCCCACTTAAACCAAGTTAAAAACTCAATTTTTGGCCGATTTAGGGGGGTTGCATCGTGTGGCTCATCGCATGCCCAAACCAGTAGCCCCTTGCAATGGGGTGTGCGAGGAATGTCCTCCTACCCTGACTTGTGGGGTGTGGAGCGTGGCCCCAATCCAAAGCGTGAGGGTTCGCCCAATTTTGCTCTCTTCTCCTCGTGTACTTGTTCCTTGATTTCCCACTTGTTGTAGCTTGTTTATAGGCTTCATTTAGCTTCCATAGATCCTCCAATGGTCTCTTACAACAATTTATAACACACATCAGTCCATACAACATAATAGAGCTCATCAATGAACACCAGAATACGCATAGCTCAAGCTAGCAACACTAGTTTTCTCGTCTAAACTTTATTTGATCATTTTGATTCTTGACTTGTTCCAAATGCATCTTAAACACTTTAAACATGTAATTTAGCAACCAAATACACACATACACAATGTATACCTCAATAGAACATCAAGTTATCCTCAATACTAAGCTAAACGCGCATAGATAATGACACTTAGGTGTATAAATACGCCTAAGATCACCACCCTACACTTAAAGACTTGTTCTTTCTCAAAAAACTCTTTACATTAATAAAAATCAAGGAAAACTCTAAAATACCTATTAAAACTAGGATACTCAAGATAGAACTACAACAACCACATGAATAGCAAGTTCTACATTCTGCATGCTATATTACAACTTGAATCACATGAAAACTACTTTAAAACTTCCTAGCCTCAACAATTGACTCTACCAAGTTAGCAAACTCATGTACACTACTCAAAAAATAGATCATATAAGTCACCTATCCATCATTAAATATACGCTCACACCACAAGAGATTCGCCCATATTCACTCGCACATATGCAAATTCTCACAAGAATGGGTAGAAGGATCAAGTTTAGTTCACTCTCACAAAGAATTCACATGTCACATAAGATAAATGTAACACCCCAGAAATTCTAAGCCTAGAACCAACTTAGAAAGATTAGAAAATAAATTTGACTAAGTACCAGTCAGATCCATGAGCCATGGAATAGTCCACGAGTTGTGGTCTGGACTCGTGGAACTCAGAATAGAGACTAGTCAAATTAGGGTCAAGTCTACGAGGTAGAACCACGGAACATGGAACAATCCATGAGCCATGGACTCTACTTATGGAACTCAGACTTGAGATCCAGCAAATCCTCAGAACAATGACCAGCTCCCACGGACCGTGGAATGATCCACGAGTCATGGAATGATCCAAGATTCCTGGAATGATCCATGAGTCGTGGAATGATCCACGAGCCGTGGAATGGTCTCTTGAATATCAGACCTGAGGGTCATCAATCCCTCAAGAATCATGGACAGGTTCCATGAGCCATGAATGGTTCCATGAGTCATTAACCTCGTCCATAGATCTCAGACCCGCAGCTTGACAAAAAGGCTCAAGAACCACGATAGGGTTCTACGAGTCGTGGAAGCATCCACAGACCGTAGAACCTATCTGTGGAACTTGAGTCACAAATTTTTCAGTAGTTTTTATTTTAATTCTCAGGGGTATTCTATACTTTTCCTATCTTCTTTAAAGACTAAGATACGATGTTTTGTTTAACTTGAGCCTAATTTTAAGCCTAAAACTACCCATACCCCCCTCATTCCATCAGATTAAGTCATCATTTAAAATAATTAGAAGAAAAGAAGCGTCCTTTCTCTCAAGAACAAGCAAAAGGGTTTTCTCAAGTTTGGGCTTCAATCCCAGGATTTCCACCATAGATTCTCTTCCATGTATGTGGGATTTCATCAATGGGTTCCTTTCACCCATTGAGTCCTTTGATACAGTTCAGTTTTTTTGTTTTCAGGCAGTTCTTCTGACCTAGGGTTCAAGAATTCTATGCGATTAGTGTAATTCACTGTCTATGATTGTATATAGGATTCCTCACGAGTTTCATAGAAACCCAGGATACTTATCTATTCAGAATTCCATAACCCTAGCATGTGTGTAAATTCGATACCTTAAATTTATGCATGCTAAAAAATATCATAGTCAGTTATATTTCAGGCTTAGAATGCTATCAATTTTCAGTATTATTATATTGCTTTCTCAGATTTAAAATTAGTATTTGAGCTATCCAGTATTTCAGTTTGCATTCCTTACTTTTATAATCAGTTGGGAGTAGGCTTAGCACCAAGTGGACCTTTAGTAGAAAACCTTAATGACAAATTTTTTAAATTTACTCCTAAAAATCAAAAAAGATACTGGGTTCAAAGGGCTCCCCCTCACAAAAGAACCAAAAAAAATTGAGGGGTGGGTGAAGTGTGATTCTACTAAACATACCAAATAACAAAACTAAAAACAAACAAAGATAAAATCTTTTTGTAATTTTTCAATTTTATCAAAAACTTGCAAATAAATAAAATATAGAAATCATATAGAGAACTTCACCCTAAAAAAATCAGAAGATTCCCACCCCACACTTAAAAATCATACTGTATCCCCAAAGTATAAAAAAAAAGTAAAGATATAAATTCTCCTTGGGGCCTCTAGGCCTATCTAGTAGCATTAAGTCCATCCAAGAGGTCACACTTAGTGTTTTACATGCTCCTTAGCTGTGATCTCAGGTACTCAGACTTCCCTTCAACATGTAAACACAAAAAAAAAACTAACCAAGGGTGATACTAAAGAAAACAAAAAAAAGATAGAAATAACTACCTTAACTTCGATTGCCTCCCAAGAAGCGCCTGATTTATTGTTGTGGAACGACTTACATCACAAACATCATCCACATTCTCTCATCCTCTTCCTCCCACTCGAGGTCCATCTTCTCCTTCTTTTATACTCTCTTGTGTGCTCACAATCGAGGTCTGTAGCCTTTCTTACACCTATATTCTCATGATTCCATTCAAGTTTTGCTATTTCAGGCTTCTTTATCAACTCAGGCAACTCCATGAGAGAGTATGAAAAGGTAATGAGGGTTTCTCTATTCACCACCCCATACTCATCCACTTTCATCGCTGTGATCATACATAAATCTTTGTAGTGTGAGGGTGTGTTGAGTTCTTTGTACACTCTGAATACCACCCCTTCATTATTCAGTCTCATCTTGAGCGTGCCCTCTCTTACGTCTATTATGCTCCACTGGTAGACAAGAATAGATGTCCCAATATAATTGGTACCCTGTCATCTGCATCATAGTCAAGAACAATAAAGTCAGCAGGAATAATGAACTTACCAACCTTAATGAGAACATCCTCAATAATTCCTTCGAGGACCACTCTAGTTCTGTCCGCCATCTATAGCACAACTGAGGAGGGACTTTGCTTTCCTAAACTAAGAGTATTAAAAACTGAGAGGGGCATCAAGTTGATGCTTACCCTAAAATTTCTCAAAGCATGGAAAATATCACTTTCACCAATTTGTATGGGGATGGTGAAACTCCCAGGGTCCTTGAGCTTTTTGGGCATCTTTCTCATGACCACAGAACTGCACTTTTCAATAAGTGCTACAGTCTCAATATCACCAAGCCTCCTTTTATTTGTCACCACATCTTTCAAGTACTTAGCATACTTTGGGATTCCCTGTAAAACATCTATAAAAGGAAGGTTAATGTGAAGTTTTCTGAATATGTCAAAGAAGTTCTTAAAACAAGCATCTTCTTTTGCTTTCATAAGCTTTTGAGGAAAAGGTGGTGGTGGTCTGGTTTGAGTTTGCTCAACTGGATTTTTATTAGGGTACTCATACTTCTCCTTTTTGTCAGTTTCTTTGGACTCAACTTGCTTCTTTGTATGCTCAGGTGTGACCAATTCTGCTTGCACCTCTTGATTTTTCTTTGGAGGTGCGTCAATCAAATCTCTACCACTCCTCAAGGTGATTGCCATCACTTGCTTTGGACTTTCTGTATCACTAGGCAGACCCCCTTGAGGTCTTGCACTTTGTGCCTGAGCTAACTGACCCATATGTATCTCTAGATTCTTCTGAGCTAGTTGCTGATTTTTTATTTCCACAGCCATTTGTTCTTGATTTGCCAAATTCTTTTTCAAAGTATCTTCCATATTATTGGCCTGAGTGTTAGTCTGCATACCTTGATGCTGCTAAAACTGCTATATTTGAGCCTGATTATTGCACCATGAGTAGTTGGGCTGACTCTACCAGTTGTGATTATAAGCATTACCATAATTTTGATTACTTTTCTGTGCATTTCCCATAAAATTTACCGACTCTGGGTTCGTTCCAAACAAGTCTACCGAATGACCACTAATACCACAAGTTTCACACCAAGTATGAACCTGCTACAATGCATTAACCTGGGCTTGAGGTTGAACCATACTCAATTTGTTGAACTGAGTCATCACTTGGTTCTGAAAAGTTTCCAATTGTGCAGCCAAGGTTGTGACACTATCTACCTCGAGCATACCTATAGGCTTCTTCACCATATTTCTGGATATATCTCCATGCCACTCTGGATTACCTTGTGCAATACGGTTGAGGTAAGTATACAACTCATCATAGGTTTTTAATAAAGCCTGACCACCTGCCACTGAATCTAGCAAAATGTTTGTGTTATGGTCAAGACGTTCAACAAAAGTATGAGCTAATACATCATTAGCCTACTGGTGATGTGGAAAATCTCTGAGAAGAGACTTGAATCTCTCACATGCCTGATAGATATTTTCTTCTGACTTCTGATTAAAGCTTAAAATCTCACTCCTCAACTTTGCAGTTTTGCCTAATGGAAAGAATCGAATTAGGAACTTCTTTGCTAAGTTGTCTCAGGTTGTGATTGAGTTTGAAATTTCTGCCTTCAACCATTTCTTTGCCTCTCCCAAAAGTGAGAATGGTAAAAGAGTGAGCCTCACGTAATCTGTGGAGACTCCTTCAGGAATGAACGTGTCACTTATCTCTAAAAAATTCTGAAGATGGACCTATGGATCCTCATGTGAAAAGCCAGTAAACTGTCCGTTTGTGTGCAATAATTTCACCATGTTCCATTTTAGCTCAAATCTGCCTCATACAACTGGCTTCTAAATGCAGAAGGTATTAGTTACGAGTGGGATTGCCAGTTCACGCACTGTCCTGTGGGCTGGTTGTTCATCACCCATAACTGCAGGAACAGTCTAAGCCTGTTGGACTTGGGGGATTGGATAGAGAAGTGTTGCTTCTTTTCTCAATTGGTGCAAGCGTCGCTCAAGTTCGGGATGTGGTTCAACCAATTCCCTCTCTCTTGCCAGCTTGCTCAAGATTCAAACCTATACCTACAATTTTAGTAGCTAAGACCAAGTTGTTAGCACATATCAAACAAAATTGTAAAACTAAAAATTAGAAGGTTGCTAATTTTAAAGTCCTCGGCAACAGCGCCAAAAACTTGTTGCTCCTAAGAGCACACACAAATGTACGTGGTCGTACAAGTAATAAAGTGGATCTTGCGAGTTGAATATTGATCTCACAGGGACTTGGTGTTTAGCAGGAGATCCAACTTAATTATTACTATTAAAGTTAACCAAGTGTGATTCGTAACCAAGAAGAGTTTGAGTTTGCTTTTGTAAAATAAATATTAGAAATAACAACGATATAAAATTCAGATTTAAAAAAATATAGAGAGAGATCAAGGGTTGAGGCATTTACTTCACATTCATGCATCACTATGGTTTCTAACCGGTGTTGGTGTTTATCATAATTGCTAATCTACGGGGTGATATTACTACTTGGGAATGGTCATCCTCTAAGTCATCTACCCAAATTAGTCTCACAACTACATCGTTGAGTGGGGATGTGAGTCATTAATTCAGATGTATTTAACTATCTTCCCATTTCATTAACCAAGTGGGGTGTTTAGGTATACCGCTATCCTAACCACAAATCATCCTTTACAATTGATATCTACCAATTAAAGACATAATCCACACTCCCTATTATACTATGGTCAATTTATTTTGAGACTTAGATTTATCCTAAAGTTTATGACATTTTAGAATAGTAAAACAAGAACGCAAGAACAATCACATGACTTGATAAACATATAAAACAATAACTGCAATCACGTTGTAGCATAAACCCTAGAAATAGTGTGTTTAGTCACTTATAGTCATACAAAAAATCTCCATGGATGAGTTCATAAAGTAAAACTACAAGAAAGAAAAGTTAAAGAACAAAGAACCCTAGTTTGAGCTGCTTGATGTCTTGTCTGCTCCCCAATTCGTATGTACTGCAAAATATGTATGTAAATGTGGAAAGTTACTCCTTATATAGTGATTTAGGTCGTCCATAGGCTGTCCCATAAGATACATATGCATTTACAACTTTGCCCCCACTTAAACCAAGTTAAAAACCTATTTTTTGGTCGATTTAGGGTGGGTTGCGTCGCGTGGCTCATCGCATGCCCAAACCAGTAGCCCCTTGAGATGGGGTGTGTGATGCATGGACTCCCCCATGCTTTTGGGTGTTCTAGGAATGGACTCCTACCCTGCCTTGGGGGGTGCAGCGCATGGTCCCCTCCAAAGTGTGAGGGTTCGCCTAATTTTGCTCTCTTCTCCTCGTGCACTTGTTCCTTGATTTACCACTTCTTGTAGCTTGTTTGTAGGCTTTATTTAGTGTGCATATATACTGCAGTGGTATACTACAATAATTCATAACACATATCAGTCCATACAATACAATAGAGCTCATCAAAGTACACTAGAATACGCATAGCTCAAGCTAGCAACACTAGTTTTCTGGTCTAAGCTCTACTTGATCATTTTGACTCTTGACTTGTTCCAAATGCATCTTAAACACTTTAAACATGTAATTTAGCAACCAAATACACATACAAACAATATATACCTCAATAGAATATCAATTTATCCTCAAAACTAAGCTAAACACGCATAGATAATGACACTTAGGTGTATAAATACGCCTAAGATCAATGAACTATTGAAAAAATACACTCTGAACAACTCTCATCACTACATAAAATTTAGCGTGGGTGTGTTTCCTAAGTTCACATGACTCACAATCTAATGTGGATAGACTAGACAAACTAGGACCTATCTTCTGTAGCTTGGATAGGCTTGAATGTCCCAAATATTTGTCAATTAGGTCTGGAGGATCTGTAATGGAGTATGTTGTGAATGAGTTTGAATAGGTAAGATAGTAAAGGCCTTGTGATTCATGTCATGTGCCAATTTTCTATCTCGTACTGGGGTCCTACATGAGAAAAAAATCATCAAAAAATATTATGCCATAATGTATGGCACGCGTCAAATGACTAAAAAATGAAAGATTAAAGGGACAACCAGGTACATAAAGAACACAGTCTAGAGTGACAGAAGATAGGGGTTTGGCTTGTCCAACTCCTTTTGGTTTTGTTTGGATCCCATTGGCTATAGTAATACCAGGAAAAGATTGTTAATAAATAATATCGGAAAAAAGTGATTTATTTGTTACCAAAAATATGATCAAAAGCACTTGAGTCCATGATCCATGATCCAAGAGTACTAGACTTGAAACCAAATCAAAATAATTACTAGCAATAGAAGCACCAGGCTGAGCAACTGAGGCTACTTGTGGAGACAATGCCTGCTTACTTGCTCTATAATGGAGGAATTTATCATATTATACATGAGTAGTATGATCATTATTGGATGGTCAATTAGGCTGAGAAACAAAGGCTACTTGTGGAGATGTCTTCTTACTTGATCGATATCAAAGGAACTCATTATATTCCTTTACAACAATAAGATCATTTTTGAGTGGTTGACCATGTAAAGTATAACATATGTCATGAGTGTGTCCAAGCCTATGACAATAACTACACTTAGATTGAGATCTTCCAGCATGACCTCCGCCTTGGTGATTCTCCATAGTCTGAGATGTTCATTTTTCTATTGTCTGAGTTGCGAGACAGAGGATTCAACAATAGGTGATGAAACTACTTTTAGACTTGGAGGCGCGGCAAGATGAAGTACAAGAGAGAATAATTCATCAATTGTAGGAATCTAGGACTAGCTAAAATCTGATCCCGTACTAAATCATGGTCATTATGAAGTCTAGCAAGTGTACGAACTAGAAACAACGTCTGTCTGTGCTCTTGTAGTTATTCCACGTTCCTAGTGACTGACATCAATGTTTCAATTCTTCCAGGACTACCTGTACCTGTCCCAAGTAAGTAGACATATTAGATTCTTATTTTTTTAAGTTGGTCATCTGAGATATCACATCATAGAAATGAGATATGTCATTAGTGTATAAAGTGTGAACCTTTTTCTAAACTGAATAATTTGTCTAGAATAGGCAAAACAAGGGCATCAACTTGGAATCAATATATTGCCATAGTAGACTACATAATTGAGTGTCAACCTTCTTCCATTGTTCTTTGGTATTCGCTTTTTCCTTACTGGACTTTTCCGTTCATTACCACACTAGCCTTCTTTGTTAGTGGTCTTGGACACCTTGACCTTTGCACCACAACTCAACCGAAGAAGCCCAAGCTAAATAGTTTGAGCTTTTCATTAACGGTTTTGAAGTGATCATAGGGTTTGAATTTCTAATTTTTGTATTTTTGGAGCCAAAGATATCAATCCTAAAAGACATCTTGTGAAACCAGAATTTTGTAGCCAAAAATCTGAAAATCTATTGCCAAAATCTGGAAAACAAAATCACCAAAATCTGGAAAAAAAACATTCTGCCACCAGAAAAAATTAGATCTGATTTCCAAAAATTGATTGGGATCAGAAAATAACTATATGGGAAGCGTCGGAATGAAGAGGCTACCTTACCAAGAAATATTTTGCCAAAAAGTCATACGAGCCAGTGCATGAGGCTCATGGTAATGTAGATCTGATGCTCTCGACAGTGCATGGTAGCGCGTGACTGACCAGAACCTAGAGGGGCTTACTAGGGTTTTCTCACCTGAGTGTTTTGCACCTCATGGTTGTGTTGGTTTTTGCACAACACTTACCAAACAGACGAGGATGCAAATCAGCCTTGACAGTCACCAGAAATTGATGCAAGGTGACATGTCTGATGGAGATTTCTTCCCTGTGAGTTTCTCACCAATGCTCAGAAACAATGTGAGAAATATAGTAGACAAATATTATTGAATTGTGTATCTATATTATTATACAAAGACCCTATTTATAGACATTATCTACAATTCTTTACCTAGTAGGATTCTATATACTATTCATATTCCTATTCCTATTCCTATTCTAACAACCTGGATTAGTTGGTAATAGGTTACAGATTAAATCAAATTATCAATTTAGAGGTATTTAGAAAATTATTGAAATGGTGCATAGAATTAAAAACCTAAGCTTATTAAAATAAGAAAAGAACTAGGATGTGTTTGGTATAGAGGAAGATGTTTTTTTAAAAATATTATTAATTTTTTCTATGTTTGGTTGGTCGATATTTTGAAAAACATTTATTTTAGGAATTTATTTTTTAAAATGAAAAAACTGACTTTCCCAATGAAAGTGGGAAAATTAGTTTCATAAGTGATATTTCACATTTATTGTCCTCTCCCTACACTCTCATCCCTCACTATCCTTCTCCCCATCCATCTCACTCTCATAGTATTTTTCTAAATTACATATGTACACTCTTGGGATAATATTTTTTTACTTATCAAGCACTAGAAAATAAGTTTGAAATTCACTTATTTTCCAAAAAAAATATTTTTCTTCGTACAAAACACACACCTAGTGTTATCTGAAATTAGTTCTCAATTTAACTATAGATCCCAAATTAATCATAGTTGATACTCAAAAATTGACTTATGCCACAAATAAATTGCTAAAGAAAGTTCCTTCAAAGTATCTCAATACAATTATTGGTTTATACATCTTCATTTACTGCAACCTAGAAAGAGGAGAAAGAAAATAAATATCATTGATAAAGAGTTTTGGGCAATAATTGTGTATATAACAATATATAGTAGTTTGGATGAAATAAACTAGTAAATGCAGAGGACTAGAATATCACCCCACAAAATGGGTTGTGATGTGGCCGTCACTGTCATGACCCAAAACCAAAGAGGTTGTGATGACACCTACCCCACTCAACCATGGTAGGTAAGCCAAGCTGAATAACGAAATAAATACAATAATAAAGGGGAAATAATGAAATTGATAAATATAAAGTCTCAACTACGATAAATAGATCCAAACGAAATACAATCTATCCTGAAAACTTAGAAGTCATAAGTACATGAGTGACTTTAATATGATGTCCAATATACCAACATTTGAACTGTCTAAGAAGTGAGAAAAGATAGAAATAAATGATAGAGGAAGCCGGGAAAGTCTCTGAGAATGGGAGCTCACCAAAGCTTAAAATCTGCAAAGTCCGCACCAATCAAGGGACGCGCTGAATGCTCGTGCTAGGATATTCATCAAAAGGATGCAGGAGAGTAGGAGTGAGTACGGTCCACTTGTACTCAGTAGGCATCATAGGTCGATCGAGCTTAAGCAATTAATATATCGTATAAAGAATACTAAAATAATCCTACATACAGAAAAATTCCAGCAATTCAGTATAAATAACAATACGAAGAATCTTAATCAAAACAATAATCTAAATAATAATGCAATGCAATGATATGGTTTGAGATGCAATGGCCATGTCTACTGACATACACCCCCTTCTTAGTCTATGTTGGAAGGTAGGACCCATGGAGGACTCGCAAAATCCATATACCCTGCCCAGACTTCCACCTCGGACGCAATCAATATCAATACCTCATCTGGAATGTTGCATTAGATCGGGTTTATAAAAGTGAATCTCCATCCAGAATGTCGCATCAGATTGGGTTTTACATAAAAAATTGTCCACCTTCTTTTAAAATCAGTGTTTCCAATAAAACAAACCAATGATCCATGAGATGAATGAATATATATGATCACAATGATGTAGTGATACAATCACAACAAAAGAATATGAAATCACAAGATATCACTCAACTCATGAACACAGGCTACAAGCCTCAATATCAAACCAGTAATCTGTATCTCAATTCTCTATCACGGTACAAGCCCCAATATGGACTTCACATGATAATACAACTCACATAGCACTCGAATCCACAATTTCACCCAACCCATAATATGCTTTACATGATAAGCTCCCACTCAAGCAAAGTCTAAAGAAAGTTAAGCCATAATCTACCTCAAAGCCGAACAACAAAACTCTATGTGATAACACTTGAGCCTTTCCTGTATGATTTGCCTCAGAATGCAACTACTCTATTAAAAATAATTTCTACACATAAACACTAATACAATGATACCCATAAAGCTAAGGTTCTAGACCGGGTCCAAAAAATCAACCCAAAAGTCAACCCCGAGCTCAAAAGAGAAAAATTGAAAATTTATAGGAAATTCAGTTTACCCAAAGTATAAAGAGTTCAAATATAGAATTTTATTGAAAACGGGATTAAAATCAAGCTTGAAATCATCAATTTGTCAAATTTTAATTTTACTAGGATAACCCCAAATTCTAAGTTGGAAAAATCAAGATTTGAAGGTAAAATCATGAAATAATCATCAGGAAAAGTGTAAAACTAGCATAGAAAGCTTACCCATAGGTTAAGGATCACAAAGGTGAAGTTTGGTTGAAAATTGAGCAAGATAAGACATTTAACTTTAATCCCTAATCTAGAATTAACCCAAAATTAGAGGTAAAAATAGCAGAGAAAACATAAATTCAAGGTTTGAGAGCTTACCCCTTTCCAAGATGAATAAAATGCATCAAAATTCACCCAAAATGAAGCTCTAGAGGTCCAAAAATAGAAGAATGAAGTGACCAAAATGGAAACGGAAATCTGATTTGAAATCATTGTAGCACATTGAGCGCTATTGCGCTAAATCGGTGCGATTGCGCTCAAGGAGGCCAAATCCTTCAGCGCTATCGCGCTGATGGAGTGCTATCACACCGACCAAAATTTCCTTCAGTGTGATCGCGCTCATACCAGATACCAGGAAATTCAGTAATTTCATAAACTTATTTTTGACACTAGAAACTCATCCGGAACCCTATAGACATGAATCAATAGTGCAAATTGATCATAAAACACCTTCCAGACCTGATGGAATCATCAGATTCACCAATGGAGGTCATTTTCAAAGAATGTTGATCAAAGTCAACACTAGGCCATAATTCTCAACTTTCCAACCAATGATTCAAAATGCATTCGAAGGCCTCAGGACCCAAACATACAATGCTACTAGCCTAAAAATAGCATTCCAGAGTTAATAGAGCTGACAAATTTTCATATGACGCTCCAAACCCCAAATATTGACCAAAGTCAACCTTATTAACTTCAAAGCCTTCCAAAATGAAAAACTCCCTTAAAGACCAATCAAACACCTCGGGGACCATGCCACCCACTCCCGCAGATCACAAATACCAAAATATAAATACGGGGTAGGGAAAAATAGTCAAAATGCAAGAAAATCCAAAAATCACTATGAGGGTTATTACATGATCCACCACTAAAATACACGTTTATCCTCGAATAGAAGGGCAAGAAAGGTACCTGAACTGCCAAAAAGCTAGGGATATCTTCTCCACATGTCCGACTCTATCTCCCAAGTGAACTCCTTGATCGGATAATGCTTCCACTGAACCTTCACTGATGCTATCTCCTTGGATCTCAACTTTCTAGTCTACCTATCCAAGATAGCTATAGGCTCCTCCTTAAAATTCAGATTCTGATTCAAATCCACCGAATCCCAACTAATCATATGAGAACCATCAGAATGGTACTTTTTTAACATCGAAACATGAAAAACAGGGAGGACCACTAAAAGACTCAAAGGCAAGGCTAATTCGTAAGCTACCTCCCTAATGCATCGAAGAATCTCAAAAGGGCCAATCAATCTCGGGCTAAGCTTACCCTTCTTCCCAAATCTCATCACACCCTTCATGGGGGATACTTTCAGCAAAACTCACTCACCAACCATGAACTCAAGATTTCAAACCTTCCTCTCAGCATAACTCTTCTTCCTACTCTAGGCTACCAAGAGCCTGTCCTGAATCAACTTTACCTTACTCATAGAATTCCGTAGCAAATCTGTACCCCAAGGCCTAACCTAAAAGGTATCAAACAAGCCCACCAAAGATCGAAACATTCTTCTATACAAGGCCTCAAATGGTGTCATCTGAATGATGAAATGATAGTTGTTATTATAGGAAAACTCCATCAAAGGCAAGAAATGGTCCCAATGAACAACAAAATCGATCATACAAGCTCAATGTATATCCTCCAAAACCTGAATAGTCCGCTCTGACTGACCATCTGCTTGGGGGTGAAAGGTTGTGCTCATCTCTAACTGAGTACCCAACTCGCGTTTCATAGAACGCCAAAAGTGAGATGTGATCTGAGTACCGCTATTTGAAATGATGGAAATAGGTACACCATGCAATAAAACTATCTCTCGAATGTAGATCTTCACCAACTTCTCTACATTATAGGTCACCTTTACTGGAACAAAATGGGCTAATTTGGTCAATTTATCCACAATTACCCAAATGTGGTCAAACTTCCCCAAGGTCTGAGGCAACCTAACCACAAAGTCCATAGTGATACTTTCCCATTTCTACTCAGGTATAGGCATCCTTTGAGTCATACCATCCGATCTCTGATGCTCATATTTCACTTTTGACAATTCAAACACTTAGCCACGAACTCCACAATGTCCCTTTTCATTCTACACCACCAATAGTGCTTTTTTAGGTCATGATACATTTTGGCTACCTCTGGATAAATATAATACATCAAACTGTGAGCCTTCTCCATGATCAATCTAGTCAAGTTACCCACTCTAGGAACACAAATCCGATGCTTGATCCTCAAAACACCCTACGGATCAAGAATCACTTTCTTAGCTTCACCAATTGATACCTTATCCCAAATCATGAACAACTTTCCATCCTCAAATTGCTTACCCTTAATCTGATCCCATAACAATGACCATGCCTCACTACAAGCAAGCACCCTACAAGGCTTAGAAATATCAAGTCTAATGAAGCTATTAGACAAAAGTTGAACATCCATATCCAAAGGTCACTCCTAGGTTACCAACACATCAAGACTACCTATATTAACTGCCTTTCTACTCAAGGCATCCGCCACTACTTTAACCTTACCCGAGTGATAGAGAATAGTCATATCATAGTCTTTCAACAACTCTAACCACCTGCAATGTCTCAAATCCAAATCCTTCTGGTTGAAGATATACTGAAGGGTATGATGATCATTGTACATCTCACAATAAACTCCATACAAATAATACTACACAACTTCAAAATAAACATGACCACAGCCAACTCCAAGTCATGAGTGGGGTAGTTCTTCTTCTGGGCCTTCAATTTCCCCGAAGCATAAGCTATAACCTTCCCTTTATGCATCAACACTCCACCAAGGCCAACCCCAGAAACATCATAATACATATTGAAACCCTTACCTTCCATAAGTAAGGTCAAGATAGGTGCTGAAGTCAATAAAGCCTTGAGCTCTCCTCACACTCATTTGACCATTAAAAAACAATATTCTTCTGGGTCAACTTTGTCAAAGAAGCTGCAATAAAAGAGAAGCCCTACCCAAACTGTCTATAGTAACCAACCAACCCAATAAAACTCCTAATCTCAGTAGGTGAAGTAGGCCCAGTCCAATCTCAAACCACCTCAATATTTATCGAATAGACCATAATACCATCCTGACATAACAAATCCCAAAAATCCCATAGAACTGTAATGACCCTTCCGGTTATTTCCACGAATACGTTTTCCTTATGCCGTTAGAGCGTGTTTGTAGCGGCCCCAAGTCACTTAAGGCTCGTCAGGACTGGTATTTTGGTGTTGGGCCCATTTGTTTGGTCGCATTATAAGTTTTGAAGCCAAGCAAGTCGGCAAAAGTTATCGTAAGTTCTTTAATGAATTTTCTGAACTTTGGGTCAAATGTCTCAGGGCTTTTCTCTCAATATATAAAGAGTTAGAAGTCCCCCAAAATACCAAATCGAAGGTCTACGAGTCTAGTTTCCTACGCACAAAATCTCACGTCCAACTGATCTTGGAGTAAAGAGTTATGACTATTTTACCGCGGACTATCTGGCAGAAAATGGGTTACGTACCGGGTCGCGAACCGGGTCGGGTTAAACTCGATTTAAGCCTCAACTTCACGTTTTAAAATGCCATTTCAGTTCTGAAACAGTGATAAGGGAGGATCCCGAGAGAATTCTTGAGTATCAAAATCGTGCGTTGGTGAATTACGAGCCTAAGCTTAAGAATTTTATTAGCATCGTGCGTGTATTTAAAAATATTTTATTTAAAAGTTGAATTTGGCAAAAATTATATTATTATTGCCTTTTCAAAATATTTTAAAGGTTTATGAAAAATATTTTGTTACGATATAATTGTATATGTATTTATTTTATAAAGTTTGTATACATTGTAATATTTTAACGGAGATAGTAAAATTAGTGATGTTGAAATTTATTATTATAATATAGTAAGTTTTATTCGAAAAAGTTTTCTATGAATTCTGGTATATTTTAAAAGCTATATTTATTTTACCACGAATTTATGCAATACCCGAGTATTTACATAATAGAAAAAGAATTAATATTTGATATTTTAACCTCCACTTCCACGTGGAAGTGGAGGGGGAAAACAACAATGGGATACTTTAGTGGTGGCAGCATAGTGTCATTTTGATAATGACTAATCTTTAAAGGATTGTAATGAATCCATTATTTGTCTACTGTAGATGTTTTCTTTTTCTACTAGTCACGTATATATAGGGGTTTAAGAGGAGGCTTATTTTATTGGGTTCATTGAAGAAGTTGGTGAATATATCCTATGTATATGTTTATACTCTTTTACGTGAGAGAAAATTTGGTAGGAGAATCACTTTGAGTATAGAGTCGATCCTCGAAAGAAAATCAATTATCTACGTCAAGTTATCCAAGTCCGAGTTCGAGTGATTTCATTTTGCAGTTTTTCGGAGAGGTTCAAGCTTGTCATCGGACGACAGGTAGGTTACGGTTTATTTTCCCTAGACTCCACATATATAGAATAAAATTGTATTAATGGGCATCCTTGGGTTGGTTTATTAGGTTGGTACCACAGACCTCGACCGCTTTATTCATGTCCGCCTTCTTTTGTTCCTCCGTTGCTTGTAGTATTTGCTGATATATTTTATTTACCCTTGTGGTCCTGTGAGGCCTTGTTGACTCTGGAACATAAAAGGTGGGATTTTGGGAATGTCCGCGAGTCCCGGACATAGAATTATCCTTCTAGGCTGGTTATGCTTGCTGAGTAGCTGTGGGCCTGTGCAGGGTCGATAGGTTGATTGTGAGCTGCTGGGCAGCTATTGTGTGTGATCATACCATTTCCATGCATATAAAGAGGTTTTATCCATGTTTTACTATGGTTTTGGCTTCGGGCCTACTGGCACTATTTTCTAAACCTTGCATGGCCCGGGGGCCCCGTTTTGATGGATATAATTTGGAAATTATTTGATTTAAACTTGTGAATATTCTTGGGTAAAAGAAAGTAAAATTATGATTTAAATCACCAGTTTTACGATTAACGCTAGACTCGGCAGGGCCGGAGTGCTAGTTGAGTTTTCTTGTTACTTGAGATGATTTTTAGCCTCGGTCGGACCGAGCACCTGAGATGACTTTCTACTGTTTAGACCCGGTTATGCCCGGGCACCCTTAGAGGGGTTTTTGAGACATTTTCCTACTACTTTAGTCCTTGACAGGGTCTGGGCATTGATTATTCGAGACTGGATCTCTATCTTGATACCGGACTTGCTTCCGGAC
>QJPP01005702.1:0-46871 GCA_003996215.1 Jaltomata sinuosa
AGCCATGCCCAACTATGCAAGTAAACAGACCACCTATACTTATGTCACAACTTGCAATTCACCCGGACCTCCTAAGGACCCCTAGGACATCCTCTATGTCATATCGTATGCGACCTCGGGTAACTTAAGAACCACCTTTTCACTTAAGCACCCAGCCCGGTCCTTCAAGAACCAATTATAAGCAAACTAATAATAAATTCTGACCCTCTCAGGAAGCCAACATATAAATAGCATACATAACAGATAACCTGGTCCACTCAAGGAACCAACATGTAAGGACATCAATAACAGATAACCCGGTTTATTCAAGGAACTAATATGTAAGGACATGAATAATAGATAACCCGGTTCACTCAAGGAGCCAATATGTAAAAACATCAATAACAGATAACTTGATTCACTCAAGGAGCCAACATGTAAAGAATACAACCAAGCAAGTAAAGCAAACCCATACCAGGCGTGGTACCCGAGCCAACCATTTTTAATTCCCGTACCAGGCATGATACCCAAGCCAACTAAATAGTAACTTGTACTAGGCCTAGTACCCGAGCTAACCAATTAGTAACCTATACCAGGCATGGTACCCGAGCCAACCAATAAGTAACCTGTACTAGGCATGGTACTCGATCTTAACAACACACTTGTATACCAACAAGCAACAACAACTAGTTCAATTCACAAGATTGATAATCAAAGCATTAGACATTCACAAA
Organism: Jaltomata sinuosa; assembly: GCA_003996215.1. NCBI lineage: Eukaryota > Viridiplantae > Streptophyta > Magnoliopsida > Solanales > Solanaceae > Jaltomata > Jaltomata sinuosa. Next base: position 714 of record QJPP01005702.1, read on the forward strand.
TCATTCCTTAAACATGCAACTCATACAATACCAAGCGATAATACATGAACACCTATTAAATATTAGGGATCCATAACCATCACCTAAGTGTTCAACATGTCATTCCGGTCTACACTAAGACCAATCCCACACTTAAGTTCAACTACCCGGCCTCTCAAAGGCCAAAATGTAATAATTATAGTTCCAGCAATTAACCCAGTCCACTCATGGGACCTTTGACAAACATAGTCAACATGGTATAATTAAACCCGTACAAGGCGTGGTACCCGAGCCAACCAATATAGAACCTGTACTAGGCGTGGTACCCGAGCCAACCATTAGTATCTTGTACCAGGTGTGGTACACGAGCTAACCGTTAGTTTAACCATACTAGGCGTGGTACCCGAGCCAACCGAATGTCATAACAAGTACAAATCAATCACACCCAATGAACCAACATATTTGTAAAACCAACAAGCAAACAAAAGAAGTTCATTTCACAAGACTGATTACCGAACAACTAGACGTTCAAAAAACATTCCCTAAACATGTAACTCATACACTACTACCGAATAGTACGTGAACACATAATGCATATTACAAATCAACCACCATCACCTACCCCTACCCCGGGTACATAAACTCAACCTTGGATCCCGTCCGAAGACCAAGGCCCCATTCAACCCCTTTTAACGCATGACTGGTAGATACAGTTATTCCCAGACCTTTTCTAAGACAAATACAATATGGGGAAGATATCCCCTAACATTGGTAATTCTACCATTTACGATATTCCAAATTCTTTATAACAATATTCCAGAGAATGCCCTCTTTAACCTGTGGTTTAATTACCCAAGTTTTTCGATTCCCAAAACCTTCCCGACACCCTAGTCCTCAGATTTTACCATCACACAACACCAGTTAATCATAACAACCCAAAAATTCACAACACATTATCACCACTCAAACAATTCTAGATTAACCAATTCAACCACAACAATTCTCCTCTAGACTCCATGCCCGAAGGCCTAAACATGGATTCTCGTTTCCAATCTATACAATGATATGAAAAAGAAGCATGTCAATCTACTTAATAAAGAAATTCTAGCCTACCTTGATGTCAAGCAGCTGCACCATGCAATTTCTGGATCCGTGAAGGCATTCCCAGAATATTGACAGTCCTGAATCCAAGGTTTTGCATTGTTTTAGCCGGAATCTCCCCTTCCCATGGCTTCCAAGCCTTGGACCAGCCTATGAGGGTTCTTGGAGTAACCCTCATCTATTTTAGGGTTGTATAGGGTAGAATAAAATTATAAAACCCATTTTTGAGTTTTCTGATCCCGTCGCTCTGCTATAGTGGTCCATGCTCTTCTATAGCGGTACCACCATAGCGAAACTATTCGTTATAGTGGTGCTGACCGGTGTTGAATTCTGCTATAGTGGTAATTTCTCCATTATAGCAGAGGTTGCTACAACAATGTGTCAACCTCTATGGCGGTTAAGACGGGATAAAAAGTCATGAAGTCCCCTAAATTAGTCCATTTTATAACACACTCATTTTCCTGTCATTTCAAAACAACCCCTTCAAGTCAACCTCGATATCGGGAGTTCTACTTAACCGAATTTGATTCTAAAAAGTCCCCCGGACTCCTTTATGTCTTAGCTAAATGGAAAAATAGCTGAAAATAGGACACGTTACCCATTCCTTACCCAGATTGCCCTAGACCATATCTCTCTCAAAAACCAGCTGAGACTTTCCTAGCCCAGAATTTTCAACTCCCAAAACCAAAAGTTTTCTGACTCGAAAATTGGCATGAAAAGTTTACCCATAATGATGAACCCAGTCATTACAAATCTAATAGTCTTTGCTAGATTGTCAACATTGGCATAACAAGATGCTAGTCAATCCATGACCATAATATTATCAAAATCAAGAATTTATAGCTCTGCCAGGTCTGCATAGGTTTGACAACCAACAATCTCTATTGTACAATCTCTATAAACCCACTAGGCAATAATAGAGTTTCCAATTAGGGTAGATATAAGAAAAGGTCGATGCAATAACTCGAGTACTATACAAAACTTTACAATAATCAATGGGGTAACATACGATAATGTGGATCTTGGATCTTACAAAGCATAAACAAGGTGTGAGAAAACACTGAATGTACCTGTCACAATATTTGGTGATGACTCAGAATCCTGAAGACCTATCAGTGCATCAGTATGATTCTGGCCATAGTCAAACTAGATGCTCCCTTTTGGTTGTGACCTACAGTTGATAAAATTTGGGACCCTTGTTTTACAAGATGTACTAAGGAAGACGGTCCTATTACTGATTCATCCCTCTATCCTGAACCCTATTGGTCCCTTAACAAAAAATATTTTTGTATATGACCCTCTTGGCCAGAAAAGCATATTTTGGAGCACTGATGGCATCTCCAAACATGTGTTTATTGCATGTATCACAATATGGCACAACTGATCTAAACTGCTCTGGGACCCTGTGTTGCTGCGAACCTGATGCACTTGAGCTCTCACCCAGGCCTGACTGCCCCCGGTGATCCAACTTGCTACCCTGGGAATGTTGTAGTGGAGGCCTAGGTGGTCTCCCAGAATACTAAGGTCTAGAGCCACGTTGGGTCTCTATCTAAAAACTGTGGGCCTAGCCTCTTTTGCTGACCTCTCTCGACTCTCTCAATTATATACTGCTGATATGAAAGCAGCTCACCTCTATATTCTATACAGTAACATTAATTTGCGTGATGTACATATTTTTATTATGTGAAATTTGAGTACAAGATCAATAACAATCGTAAGCCGAAAAACTCAATCCTTATAACTCAGCTCAATAGCACGACTTGAGCAACAAAAATGGTAACTTTTCTGAATAATATTTGTAGCTTCCTGCATATAAAATGTGGTGCACAACACATTTATAACCAAGACTCTACTAGACACGGCTAGCAAAATTCCTAAGATACAACATTGCTCTGATACTAAGTTTGTCACGCCTCCCAAACTCGGGGGGCACAACTGGCACTTAATGCCAAAACATAGGCCAAAACCGACCATGCTGAACTATTTGCCAATGGCGCATTGAAGCCACACACAATTAATAAAACAAACAAGTATATCTCATCTTAAAAATCAGCCCTCGGCTGGCAAGGCCCCTATCAAACGCTCTAAAAGATAGTTAATCCTAACAGTTCTTATAAAGAAATAAGCAGGTAACACATAAGTCCTGTTTTGACCCTCAAGCCCGCCATGATAACTAGGAAAGAATAAAAACTATGTGGACTATCAAGGCCACCATGATATCTATATAAAAATAGAAAACATGTATATGCAATGTAAACTAGGCTAATGATCTACTAAACTGCCAACAAAACAACAACAAGGCCCAATTGGCTAACAAGCTATAGCTAATAAAGTTACAAGGCCAAAATGGCTAGCATCATAGCTATGCAACTCAAGTGACTAGTCTTCAAGCCTCTATGAATATAATACTTAGTAGAACAGGGTCCCAACCTACCTAAAACTATAAATAGCAAAAAGGAAAACCTTTGAGACTCTAGCGACCCATAAAAAAAATGAGTCAACCAACCCATTTAAAGCTCGGCTATGCTACCCGACAAGTCTATCTGGTTGTCTCTTAGAACCTGCAGGCATGAATGCAGCGCCCTTGGGCAATAGGGTGTTAGTATGAAATAATATACCGAGCATACTGAACAAAATGTCAAGAGTAAAATAGAAGTACAATAACTTAACTTCATGCAATAAGATACCATCTAAAGCACATAGAAAATAATAACCTTACCTGTCCCCTATAATCCCGACATGTACAAATAGCATATAATTTCCATTGGTCCTAGTAGGTGCAAACAGTCCCTAAATACCTATAATGACCCCTTTACCTGGACCTCAGTGATAATCTGATCCAAACTATCTGATTATACATGTGTCATGAATATGTGAAACTCTGAGGCTCTGTAGTACCATATATGTGCTTCTCCATAGGTACAGCCAGCCTGTCCCGTATGTATAGTCTACTCGACCCATAGGCATGGTCTGTCCATCCCGAAGGCGAGGTAATGTAATGTAACTGTTGCTCATAGGTATAGCCTGCCCTTCCCGTAGGTACAGTTTTCCAGGACCGAGGGCATAGTAATAGTAACCAGAATGTAGTATCCAAAACCCTATAGTGTTAGTGTCTGCTGAGGCCAAAACAAGCTCATAGGCGGCAGCACGACGATAAAAACAACATAATAATATCATGTAATCACATGTGACCTCAATGAAATCATATCATGCTTTTCTAGGCTACTAGGTAAGGAAAAGAGTGCTGCTGATAGTCGCTATATCATGTTGTGGAGCAAGCTCAGTACTATAAGGCCACAAGTCGAATAATGACATTATAAAGGCTATAAAAGCTTTGGCCTTAAAGGTCATGCAGAAAGTGAAAAGAAATCCTTAACATACCTTTTAATTGAAGCCCCAAAGTTGTTGCTATGAATCTTGGCCAACAAAATATAATGCAACAAATGTGAGAATCAACAAGGCTGCAAGACGAGCCATAACCAATCGATAAGGCATCAATGTCATATTCATGACCAGATAACTCCAAATCATAAAATGAGGCTTCTAACTATAATAAAAAGCATCTAAATCCAACAACAACATGCTAACCACATCTCGAAGGAGTGACAAGCTCCCGAGGCACTATTTCAAGGCGTACTTCACGTTTTTCAATCCAATAACTATCGTATGCAACTCCAATAAGAATCACACAAACTGCCCAGTCCCTACAACACCTTAACACCATCAGTACACAACAATAATAACCAAAAGAAATATGATAAAGGGGCTATCCAAAGACACAATATCCAAAACACCACTTTGTGGCTCGGAACGCTGTAAAAATGATACTAGAACATGTAATTATGGAAGAGGATAATAGGGGGAACATTTTCTTGACAAAAGGGACTAAATTCCAAAGCTAAACAAGTTGTCTCCTTGCAGTTACAATAAATGGATCCAAAGTCAACAAGATACTACTACAAGTCATCGTCAACTAAAGCCTTTTATAACTCGAAGCTTAAAATCTCGATTCAACAAATAAATAAGTGTATGGAATCCATACCTTGCCAATATAACTCTGTTGCTACTGCCAAATACTCAGAAAACACCTGCTAGCATGCTGCCACAACACCCATGGAGATACGCCATGAAATCAACCAGGCAAACTATACCAAAATGACGAGCTCGTTACGTAGAGCAACTTCCGTCAAACTTCCTAACTGAAAGCCTCAAGGTCCATGGAGTATTTAGGGGGTTTACCTCTGTTTTTCAGTTATTTTTGGGTGAAATATATGAGTTAAAATAAAGAGAAATCATCTTATATAAAGCTAAACTGACTTGGGGCTAGGGGGCCTACCTTGACGTGCCTGCTTATGCAGTCTTACAAAAATATGAATATCTCTTTATTCTGAAGTGGTATAGACAAAAAGTTTAGTGAGTTGGAAACTAGACTCGTAGACCTTCGATTTTCTAGGTTGGGGGCCTTCTAACTCTTTTTATATTGGGAGAAAATTGTTGAGACATTTGACCCAAATTTCCAGAGAATGTTTTAACGGAATTTACAATAACTTTCCTCGGCTTTATTTTGCAACTTGCTTGATTTCAAATCATAACATACAACCATTATGAAAATAAAATACATCATTAAACACCCTCCCTACTATCTTAAAAACTCTTAGTTATACCCCAAAAGTACAAGTTAATGTAATGCTCAAAGGGGTGGGGTGTTACAATCAAGTTTTCTATGAGTGTAAGGAAACTGGTCACATTCAGAGGAGTTGTACTAGGTATTGGACGGCTACTCGAGCTATAGCTCTGGAAGGCATTAGAGGTAATAGTTATAGTAGAGATCATCCTCATGGAACACGTGGTGGTCAAACGTCTAGCAGGGGTAAGGTGGAAATGCTGGCAGAGGTGGTAATGAGCCTGACAGGGGCAACATATATGAAGTTGGTAGGAACCATTTCTACACCTTTTCAAGTAGGCCCGATGTAGAGGCATCGGATATGGTGATCACATGTACTATTTTTGTTTGTGATCAAATGACTATGATTTTATTTGATCCTGGTTCTACTTTCACTCACGTATATGCTGATTTTGTTGTGTTGTTAGATATGGTTAGTGAATTGATTAATATTCATGTTCATGTGTCTACTCTAGTTGGTGATTCTATGGTTGTTAATAGAATTTTTTGTGCTTTCCCTGTAATTTTTATGGGGCATGAAACCTAGGCAGATTTGGTATTTTTGGACATGGTGGATTTCAACATTGTCCTAGAGATGAGTTAGTTGTTGCCTCACCATGCTATTCTAGACTTCCATGCTAAGACGGTAATTATGGCTATGCTGGGGATGGATAGACGTGAGTAGGAGGGTAATTATTGTCCTGCTCCTATGATATTTGCATCATTTCTTCATGCTAAGAGTTTGATAGGGAGGGTTTTTTGGGCAATCTTAGCACATCTCTAGAACACTAGTGCAGAGGTCCCATCTATCGAGTCAGTGCCCGTGGTGCATGAGTTTCAAGAGGTATTTCTCATAAATTTACTTGGCATTCCCCCAGGCTATGACATTGACTTTTTTATTGACCTAGAGCTAGGAACTGATCATATCTCTATTCTCCCTAATAGGATGGCGCCGACTGAATTGAGAGATCTAAAGGGTCAGTTGCAAGAGTTTCTAGGGAAGGGATTTATTCATCCGAGTGCCTCCACAGAGGGTGCTCCAGTCATTTTTGTGGAGAAAAGAATGGTAGTCTACGTATGTGCATAGACTATCGAGAGTTGAATAAGATTATAATTTGTAACAAATATCCATTTCCCTGGATAATATTTTGTTTGACCAGTTGCAGAGTGCATCCATATTTTCTAAGATTGATATGAGGTTTAGATATCATCAGCTAAGGACTTGGCCTGCTGACATTTCTAAGGCTTATTCTAGACTTGATACGGATACTATGAATTTCTAATTATGTCTTTTGAGCTAACTAATTCCCCTGTCGCTTCCAATGAGATTGATGAATAGGATATAAGACCTACTTAGACTTATTAGTGATTATTTTTATAGATGACATCTTAGTTTATTCTAAGAGTGAGGAGAAGCATAAAAAACACCTAAGGATTGTTTTGGGTTTGGTAAAATAGAAAGAACTTTATGCGAAATTCTCTAAGTGTGAATTCTGGTTGGCTTTGGTGTCCTTTTTGGGCATGTAGTTTTAAAATAGGGACTAATGGTAGACTCGCAAAATATCAAGGCAGTTAAGAATTATGCTCGACCTACTTTGGGTACTGGGGTTCATATATTTATGGGGTAGACCATTTATTATCGTAGGTTCGTGAAAGGGTTCGCATCCATTGCTACTAATCTGACTCAGTTGACTCAGAAAGAGGTACCTTTTCACTAGTCAAATGAATGTGAGGTTTGACTCAGCTGGCTCAGAAAGAGATACCTTTTCACTAGTCAAATGAATATGAGGAGATCTTTCAAAAGCTCAACACCTTATTGACTACCGCTCCCATTCTTGCATTGCTAGTGAAGGGTAAGGATTTCATTGTATATTGTGATGCCTCACAATCTGGTTTAGGTGTTTTGTTGATGCAGGAAAGGAAGGTTATTGCATATGCTTTGAGGAAATTTGAAAGTACATGAGAAGAATTATGCTACTCATGACTTAGAATTGGCTGTTGTGGGTTTAGCTCTTAAGATATGGAGGCATTACTTGTATGGGGTTCATTATAAAGTGTTCACAGACTACCGTAGTTTGCAGCATGTGTTCACTTAGAAGGATTTGAATTTGAAGTAGCGTAGATGGATGGAATTTCTTAAGGATTATGAAATTACCATCTTATAACATCCTGGTAAGGCTAATGTGGTAGCCGATGTATTGAGTAGAAATCCAAAAGTATGGGCATCTTGGCCTATTTTAATGCTACCAAACATCATTGGCTAGAGAGATTCAAACTCTATCTAACAGTTGTATAAGGCTTGAAGTGTCTGAGTGGGGTGGACTGTTAGCATGTGTTGAGTCCAGGTCCTTATATCTTGAGCATAATAAGGAAAAACAATTTGAGGATGCTAAGTTGAGCAAGATCTGTGACAAGCTTATTCAGGGTAAGGCTAAAGAGGCCATGAATGATTATGAGAGTGTTCTGAGAATCAAGGGGCTAGTTTGTATACCCCTTGTTGATTATTTGATTCCTACTATATTGGATAACGCTAAGTATTCTATACATCCTAGTGTGATCAAGATGTATCATGATTTAAAACAACAATATTGGTGGGGCCGAATGAAAGAATAGTTAATTTTATTTCTAAGTGTCAAAACTGTCAGCAGATGAAGTATAAACATGCTTCTGGTGGTACTCTTCATAGGATGCCCATTCCTGAGTGGAAGTGGTAGAGGATAGTGGAAGTGGTAGAGGATAGCGATAGATTTTATGGTTGGTCTTCCTAATACCTTGGGGAAGAACGATTCTAACTAGGTTATTATGGATAGGCTGACAAAGTCTGCGCACTTTATTCCATTTCAGGTGACGTATAAAGTGGTGAAATTAGCCAAGATTTATCTCAAGGAAGTTGTTTAGGTGTATGTGGTTCCTATTTCTATTATATAGGATAGGGGTACTAAGTTTACCTCTAACTTTTGGGGGAAGTTGCATGAGAAGTTGGGTACTAGGTTTGACCTTAGTATAACTTTTCACCCTCAAACCGATGGGCAGTTTGAGCGGATGATCTAGGTATTAGAGGATATGTTCCGTGCGTGCATGATGGATTTTAGAGAGGTCATTGGGACCAATATCTATCTTTGGTAGAATTTGCATATAACAATAGCTATCATTCTAGCATAGCTATGGCTCCATTTGAGGTATTATATAGAAGGAGATATAGATTTCCCATTGGTTGGTTTGACATGATTGAGATGAGATTGTAGGGTATTAATCTTTTGAGAGACTCTATGGAAAAAGTAAAATTCATCTAAGAGAAGGTTCTAGAGGCTTAAAGCAGGCAAAAAGAATTACGGATAGGAAAGTGAGAGATATGCATTTCATGGAAGGTGAGCAATTATTGCTCAAGGTCTCACCCATAAAGGGTGTTATGCGATTTGGTAAGCATGATAAACTTAGTTCAAGGTATATTGGACCTTTTGAGATTCTTAAGGTTGTTGGGCTGGTAGCCTACAAATTAGCTTTGCCTCTGAGCTTGTCAGGAGTTCATCTCGAGTTTCATGTGTTGATGTTTAAGAACTATCATAGAGATGGTGACTACATTATTCGCTGAGATTCGGTCTTGTTAGATGAAAACATCTCTTATGAAGAGGAACCTACTGCTATCCTTGATAGAGATATACGAAGATTGAGGACTAAGGAGATTGCATACGTTAAAGTTCAGTAAAAGAATTGTCCTATTAAGGAGGCCACTTGGGAGATCAAAGCAAACATCCATAGCAAGTATTCGCATTTTATCGATTCAGGTAACATCATGTTTTCCCTTTTTCTTCTTGTTGTTGTTTGAGAATGAATAGTTATATAATCGGTATCTTGTGTAATGACACATTCCATTATAATAGTGATGATTAGGGCGTAAGTTCTCAGTTAGAATTATCCCTAGGATGGGAGTTGGTAAAATCTCAAGCTAGACAAAAATATGGTATTGTGTACATTAGAGATGAATTATTTCTCATGGTGTATTATTTGATAGTGTGATATCCATTTATGGATAGTCGAGTAGTGTGGATCCCATAGGAAGTTTTTGGATGATAAATGGGTTTATAGAACTCTTGTTATGATGGTTGTCGTGTTGAAATTGATTTGTGATGTCTTGAATCAAAGTGTGTGTTGTGAAATATAGAGTTTTGGGTGAATTCTCGATTTTTTAATTTTCAGGACCACTGCAGCAGATGAAGTTCTGCTACAGAAAGTCTGCTATAGCGGTACATATTCCATTATAGCGATCCTGACGAATCATCAAAGAACGCCATAGCGATCCAAGTCTCACCACAGTGGTCTCATTATATCGAGAAAGTGACCGTTGCGGCAAGAGACGGGGTCAAATTACTTGGTTTAAGGATTTTTTTGAGTTTTATTTCATAAAGTCCCAAAACTTATTCTACAGCTCCATGAAGGCAATTTTTCTAAGGCTAGGATGTTTTCCTTCTTTCGAGGTAAGTTCTTTTGTAAAATACTTTGTTTAATAATCGTTAATCCTTGTACAATCATTAGATTATGAATTAATAGTGAAATTCTTGGATTAGAGTCTAAGTGCATGAAAAGTGAGAAAAATACTATGGGTAGATGTAAATTCACTTAGGTTTGATCCTAGGTTGTTATTTAGTACTTCCTATAATGAACTTAGTAATTCTTAACATGATTTGAATGAATTGAGAACCTTGAGTTCCATAAAGGTGTGACCTTTAGCATAAAAAGGCTTAAAAGGGGAGTATTGGAGTATAAACTCCATGAATAATGATCATATGTATAATGTGGGATTGGTAGATGAAAAATTGTCCCTTGTAAAAAGCTACAGACCTCGAGTAAGAGAGAATTAGTGAGTTAAAATTCCAAAACCTAAAATGAAAGAGTAAATGATTAATTACTCTTTATTGTTTGTCTGTCTAGACTTTGAATGCTCTGAAGCATTGAGGAAGGGAAAAGATATTGCAAGGTAGCTTGTGGTTCGGAATTCTTCAGTTGAGGTAGGTTACGATTTAATTAGAGTTGATACTTGATTTAGTGCTTGTATGTTTTTAATTGAATAACTTGTGATTAGTCTTCATACATATATTATTTGATGATTGTGATCTTGTTAATGCTTGAATAAATAAGTTATGTACCTTGAAAATAATTAAAGAACTTGTAATGATAAGTGTACATGTGACTAGTGCACTGTTTTATATCCTGAGAGATAGTGACTTGGAACCATAGGTTCATTTTGGTTGAGGGGATCAGGTACCACGAGCCGGTACAAATTTGATATTGACTTTATTATTGTGGAGCATGTACCACGAGCCGATATAGATACTGATATTGACTGATGAGTCAATACGGTACATAGATCGAGTATCATGAGTCAATACGGTACATAGACCCTAGTGCATCCCATGCAGGTCATGACTAGTCGGGTAGAAATAAGTCCATTTATCATGTGTGTACATATTTATAGTTACTTTTACGTTGTTGTGATATAGTTAAATGGAAGGGTATATTAAGATGAAAGTAAGAGTACTGAGTTAGCTTTGTGGAAGTGAGGATGACTTAGATCCCCGTGAGATATAGATGTTATGAGCATGAGTACTTGAATTGTTATGATAATATTTGGTGACTTAGGTTATTTGTTGTAGGCCTTGTTGGTGGGCTTGAGGTTATTATTTGTTGACTGAATTACTTGCTAAGTGTGAAGTAACATTCTACTTGTCATTTAATTTAACTCTATAATTTTTCTAAATTAGGTCGACCTATGATGCCTACTAGTACATAGTGGTTTGTACTGATAGTATCATGTACTCTTCTTTTGTTGAGTGTAGACCGTATTCCAGAAGCTCAGACGTGACCTTACCTCAAGCCAGGACAACTGACTTCGATCCAAAGGTGAGTACTACATCTTCAGGATGCCATGGATCTTCACTTGGGTCATTGTCCTTATTTCAAATGATGAAATTCTATTTACTTTTATTAGTTTGGACATCTTAGACATATTTAGTTTTGCTTATTGTTTATGTACAATGACTTTCGGATCTTTGAAAAATTGTAATAGATAGTGTTTTTGTCATGCCTCAAGGCTACCTCCTAGGCGCAACATGGTACTTAGAGCCACAAGTAACCCCAGGCTAACCCATGGTCTGGCATATACAAACATTTTGATTAAAGCCATATCCAAGCGAAAGCTAAACTGGTGTAATATTACAAGTCTGGGAATAATAAATGAATATATCTGGATATATAAAATAACATCTGAAATATCAACTGACTATAAAAGCTAAAATCCGACTCTACATCTGAAAGCCTCTAATAAGATGAGTTGCTGGGATAAGCCCCCAGCTAACTCTAATCGATTGAAAACTGAAATACTGACTAAGTAAAATAAATATAAATTTGATCCTCGAAATATGAGGACTCACCAACTGTGCTGCTAAGAAGACTAGAGAATCGTACTAACCGTTGTATGGATGTTGAGCGCCTAAACCTGCATCATGATAGGATGCAACATAAAAGTATGCGTCAGTATTTCGAATGTACTGAGCATGCAGGATATGCACTAATTTATTATGCTGGGAGTGAGAGATAACTGAACATAAAGGGTAAGCTGAACATGAAAACTGAAACATGTAACTAATGCAATGATCAAGTAGATAAACATGCAACTGAACAATACTGAATTGAATAAACCAACTACAAGGTCAGACAATAATTGAATCTGAACTATGGTAGCTACTATTAACCAACATACCCCAAGCTGAACTAACTATGAGGCCAACCTATAACCCTGGTTGGGAAGGGTGTTATCACGATCTAACCCCCTGCGAGTGGCACCCACACTAACTCCCGCTGAGAGAACTAATTAAATAAGCCAACACTTAACCCATTAAGCAGCTATGAACCAATATGTCATAAATAAAAAAAATATTCACATCTTAACTTAACAATTAATAAAGCCTGCAGAAAATAAACCCCTCGAATATGAAAGTTGGGTAACAAACCTCTAAAACATGTCTAGAAGACGGGGATGCAACGCCAAAATAAAAGGAAATCTAAGTCCGAACAATGGACTAGAACAAGTAGATGAATCCATGTTAGCCTGGAAGATGTAGCTCACCCTTAGATTCAGAAGTCATCCGTATCACAATTGAGGTCGCACAGCCGCCACTGGAATATGCCTTGTACTCAACAAAAGAAGAGCAAGTGCAGTACCAGTACACAAAAATAACAGTGTATTAGTAGGATCATCGGCCAGCTCTAAAACACGAGATATGAACATATAACTAAAACTTAGTAAAATAGGACAAACATTCATAATCTAAGTCAGTGAATATAAGCAAGATTCTCAGTCATCAACCTGACTTAACAACTACATGAGACATGTCCAAACATAGTTAATAGACCATATACGATTTTAACACATTATTTCAAGTAGCCCAGACCGCCGAAGGATCCCTAGGACATCGTTTACAGTATTTAACATGCAATCCGGGTCTACCCAATAATCACCCCAGCATTTAAACATACTAACCCGTCCACTCATGGATCCACTTGTAATTAATACATCACAACAAATAAGTCAGTTCACTAATGGAATCCATACAAAGAAGAATACTAAACATGTACCAGGCGTGGTACCCGAGCCAACCATAATAGAATTTGTACCAGGAGTGATACCCGAGCTAACTGATAGATGTCCCGTACTAGGCGTGGTACCTGAGCCAACTAATAATTTGTACTAGGTGTGGTACCGGAGCCAACCAAAGAATCACAAATATCACACAATCACAATCACAATGAATACAACCCACACTTATAAAGCTAATAAGTATTTAAGACAAGCTTATTGCATGAGATTGACAACAAGATATCATTTCACATTCATTCCCTTATTCCCTAAAATGTATCGTACAAGCAATACTAATGAAATAGTTAACATGCACACATAACATAATTTAGGTCATAATTCAACCATCACCTACCTCAACGCAAGCCCGAATGCTTTACTGGACTGGAGCTTACCCGTTTCTTGAAACTCTAGCTTGATCTTGGTCTAAAAACAATATCACAAACACAAAACCAACCCAAATGGCCTAAATATTCCCCAATTACATCTTAATCCCAAACCCCAGGCTAATTTCTTAATCATTCCACCCATCCCAGGGTCTTTCCATCCTAAATTCACCTATTTACTACCAATTCCATGGTTATGCCAGTGAGTTACGATAAGGAATTTTCAAATAACAACCTAGTTCAAGAAACCCAGATTTTTCATCACTATATTCACCTTTTTTACCAAAAAAATCCACCTAGGTTTAGTCAAACCATTCCCCAAGCCTGTAACTGTCATGTCTCGAGGCTACCCCCTAGACGTAACCCCGAACCATAAGTGCCCCAAGTTAACCCTTGGTCATAGCATAACCTAGAAAAATATAAGAAACATAGTGAAAGCATAATTAGAAAGGTAGGCAACCAACTTCATAATAGGTAAATGTCTAGAAGAAACACAATCTGAAACTAGAAACCAGAATAACTATCTACGTCTGAAAAGACTATACATACGATATAAGGAGTTGCTAGGACAAGACCCCAGCTAACTCTGAGTACTCAAGAACGATAACAAAACTAGACTCATAACTAGTCCTCGGAAGATGAGGACTCACCAACACTCACTAAATGGCCTGCAAACTCTAGCCACAAGCCTGAGGGTGCGAACCTGAATCTGCATCATAAAAGGATATAATGCAAAGAATATGCATCAGTACTATAGGATGTACCAAATATGTGAGATATACAAAAACATGGTAAAAACATACTTAAATTGTGGTTAAAACTGAGTTCATGCATAAATAAGAGAATCACAAGTAAATATCGTAGTTTAAGTATAAAGCATGAAATAAAAGTAAAACTATCAAATAAGATATCATAAGACATATAAAGCTTGAAAACATTCATACGGGAGTTTCTTATAACCGACAATAGACCATGTGAGTGACATGGAATCCAACTATATAACCCTAGTTGGCAAAGTTGCCCTGAATTTTACCAAGGCACGGGGCACCATACATGTCATAGTGTGGAACCACTTTCATAAGCCCATCGAGTGATATATAACCTACGCTAGCAATGTATTTTTGGATTTGGGTTATCTAGAACCCTCATCGCTCGGTGATAAATGCTACTCCCAAAATATATCATAGTGCTCACATACATGCAATATATCTAGATGTCAAATCTTATTCATAAATCCCAGATCTTCACACTACTCACAACCTTGCTTTTAAAATAGTTCATGAGCATTAATGGAATGTCAAGATATCACATCTTTTATAAAGGACCATTTCTTAAAGTTTGCATGACACTAGTTCAATTTTATAAACACTTGTAATTTCATAGGAAAATAGGAACTATGCATGCAATTTGCTTGAAATTCATAAATCATAATATCAGCATATGAAGCTTTTACTTAAATCAACCATGCATGCAAACATGGATAGGCTCAGCCTTAAATTTATGAAAGAGGAATTCACTTGCAAAACCCATATTAAAATCATGCAATGAGAGTTAAATTTCATAGTAGAATCATGAGAAAATAATTTTCTAGAAAAGCCTATGAGAATTGAGTAAGAACCCAAATTTGAAGTTCATGAAATCTATATAAAAATTAGGGGTTTTGGGCATAAGAGTGAAAGGACCCCTTATTTAATACCCACATACCTGAATTGAAGCTTTCTTAACCTAGGATGAGAAGAGTGGAGGCTTGGAGATGAATCCCTTAGCTTTGAGCTTAGAGCTTGGAAGGAAGGAGACCCTTTCTCTTTTTGGATTGAATGAGAGCTTAAGGGAAAAGACTTAGGCTAATTGAAGTTAAAATCCTTCTATAATTGTCCAAAATGACCTCACTTAGGAGTTAAGAGGGTGGGAAATTACAAAAATACCCCTTGATAAAAGCTAGGAAAAACAAACTAAAATCTCGAATTCAGGTTCCACAGACCCTTTCCACAGACCGTAGATGGAACCACAGTTCATGGATTAGAGTCATGGTTTCTGAGCCCAAAATACAAGTTGCGGGTCATTTTTTCATGGATCAACAGTACGGCTCATGGAAACATCCACGAGTCGTATAAACCATTCATAGGTCACTGGGGAACTGACTACCCTCAGTCTGAGTTCCACGAATTGGTTCCATGGGTCGAACGATGAAACTTACTTGTGGTTCTCAGACCTGAGGATGGTCTGCAGGACTGGTTTCACGAGTACTTTCCACGATTTGTGGTTCCATCCATCGCTCATGGACTTGGCTCATGATTCCAGGAAGTTCAAAATTTTACAGAGTTTTTGAGTTACAAAGCTGGTTCAAATTCTAGGGTGTTACAATATCTCCCCCTTGGGATCATTCATCCTTGAATTAAGACTAAGTAAGAAAAACTGGAGAGAAAAAATCCCAACCAACGAACAAAACATGAAAACTGAGTTCTTATCTTAAAACATGACTTAACTAACTTCGGAAAACATGAATGCATGCTAGGATCATGAGGGAAACTGATGGGATAGAATCAGAGGGACATACTAAGGAGGAAACTAGTACCTCAGGATAAAACTGGTCCAGAAAGAAATAAGTGAGGGTACTTGGCTATCATGGTTGCTTCTGCTTCCCAAGTAGCTCCCTCAACTTACTGATTTCTCCAAAGGACTTTCACTGAAGCGAATTTTTTATTCCTCAACCTCCAAATCTGACGATCAAGGATCTCCACGTGAACTTATTCATAAGTAAGGTTATCCTTCACGCTCATATCTTCCAAAGGCACAATCAAGGTCGGATCACCAACACACTTCATCAACAAGGAAACATGAAAAATCGGATGAACCGCTTCTAGATCGGTTGGCAACTATAACTCATAAGACACACTACCAACTCTCCTCAAAATCATGTATGGACCCATATAGCGGGGACTAAGTTTCCCTTTCTTACCAAATCTCATCACCCCCTTCATGGGTGACACCTTCAGAAATACCCAATCATCAACCTCAAACTCCAACTCTCTTCTCCTCACATCCGCATATGATTTCTGTCAACTCTGAGCTGTCTTCAACCTCTCCCTAATAATTTGAGATTTCTCCATTGTCTCATGGACCAAATCTGGACCAATTAAAGTTGCCTCACCTACCTCAACCAACCAATAGGAGATGTACACCTCCACCATAAAGTGCCTCATAAGGAGCCATCTGGATGCTAGAATGAAAGTTGTCATTGTAGGCAAACTCAATGAGAGGAAAGTGGTCATCCCAATTACCCTTGAAGTCAATCACACAGTATCTCAACATATCATCTAGAGTCTTAATAGTACGCTCTGCCTGTCCATCCATTTGTGGGTGAAAAGTTGTTTTAAGTTTAACCTGAGTGCCAAGACCCTTCTAAAATAACCTTCAAAACTGGGATGTAAACTGAGTACCCTCACTGAAATGATAGACAATAGAACTCCATGCAATATGACTATCTCATAAATGTAGAGTCTGGCATACTCCGTTGAATCTGTAGTCTTGATAATCGAGAAGCGGGTTGACTTAGTCATCCTATCGACGATCACCCAAATAGAATCCTGCTTTCTACGGGTACGAGGCAAGCCTGTAATAAAATCCATATTGATTGCTTCACACTTCCAAGTAGGAAGATCAATATCCTGAGTCATACCACCCGGTCGCTGATGCTCTACCTTCACTTGCTGACAGTTGGGATACTTAGCCACAAAATCTGCTATGTCCCTCTTCATGCCATTCCACCAATAGACTTCCGATAGGTCACAGTACATCTTGGTGGAACCGGGGTGAACAGAATACTTGTAGCTATGAGCCTCTGTGAAGATTCATTGTCTTAACCCATCTATATTAGGAACAAACAATCGAACCTGATATTGAAGCACACCATCTCCCCCTTGGGAGAAAACCTCTACCCTCTGCTAATTGATTGCACCCTTCAACTAGTGCAAAATAGGATCATTGTCTTGATTTTCCTTTACTTCAGCTACCAAATATGATTCGTAACCGTTCTGAATGATAACACCACCATTCGTCGAATCCATAAGGCAAACTCCTAACCGAGAAAGTCTATGAACATCCTTGGCCAATTCCTTCTTTCCGTTCTCAACCAAAGACACACTACCCATAGACAACCTACTAAGTGCATCCGCCACTACATTGGCCTTACCTGAATGGTAAAGCACACACATATCATAATCCTTAAGAAGCTCAAGCCATATCCTCTGACGAAAATTCAATTCCTATTGAGTAAACACATACTGAAGACTCTTATGATTGGTGAATACATCTACATGAACACCATACAAGTAGTGCCTCCAAATCTTCAAAGCAAAAACCACGACCGCTAACTCAAGATCATGAGTAGGGTAGTTCTTCTCATGAATCTTAAGTTGTTTGGAAGAATAAGCAATCATCTTACTATGCTGCATCAGAATACAACCCAAACCAATCCTAAAAGCATCATAATACAAAACAAAGTCATCTAGGCCCTTGGGTAGAGCCAAAACTGGAGCTTTCGTCAACCTAGTCTTCAATTCCTGAAAGTTCTTCTCACATAGATCAGACCACTGAAATTTAGCCTTCTTCTGAGTCAACCGAGTCAACAAGGCACCTATGGAAAAAAACCCTTCCACAAATATCCTGTAGAAACCAGCCAAACCTAAAAAACTCCTAATATCAATAGGGAGGTGGGTCTAGGCCAGTTCTTTACTGCCTCTATTTTTTGCGAATCAACTCAAATACCATCTTTAGTCATAATATGATCCAAAAAAGCAACAGACTACATCCAGAATTAACACTTGCTAAACTTAGCAAATAACTGTCAATCCTTGAGAGTTTGCAACACAACTCTCAAATGGTCTGCATGCTCCTCCTCACTCTGAGAGTAGATAAGAATAACATAAATGAAAACAATCACAAACATATCAAAATACTATTTGAACACATGGTTCATCAAGTCCATAAAGGCTGCAGGAGCACTCATTAGTGTAAAAGAAATAACCACAAATTCGTAATGACTATATCTAGTTCTGAAGGCTGTCTTCAGAATGTCACACTCTCTAACTCTGAGCTGATGATAATTGGATCTAAGGTCGATCTTGGAGAAATAACTGGCACCCTAAAGCTGATCAAATAAGTCATCAATTTTAGAAACGGGATACTTATTCTTGATTGTGACCTTGTTTAACTGACAGTAATCAATACACATTTTGAGAGAACCATCTTTCTTTTGCACACATAAAATTGGAGCAACCCATGGAGAGATATTGGGCCTAATAAAACCCTTATCAAGAAGGTCCTTCAACTGCTCTTTCAATTCCTTAAGTTCCATCAGAGCCATTCTATAGAGAGGAATAAAGATAAGATGCGTATCAGAAAGAAGATCTATCCCAAAATCATTCTCCCACTCTGGAGGGATTCAGGGAAAATTTTCAGTAAACACTTCTAGAAACTCATTTACAACAGGAACTGACTAGAGAGATGGGGTTTCTGACTCCGTGTCCATAACCCAAACTATATGATAGACATAACCCTTAGAAATTGTCTTTCTAGCCTTGAGATAAGATATGAAATGACCCTTTGAGGATGGAGGACTACCTTGCCACTCTAAGACAGGTTTATTTGGAAACTTAAAACTAACAACTCGAGTACGACAATCAACCGAGGCATAATATGCATACAACCAATCCATCCCAACAGTAATATCAAAATTAGTCATCTCTAACTCTACAAAATCCGTTGAAGTGACTCTATGAAGGAATGATATAGGGAAATTTTGGTAAATTATTTTGGCTAAGATTGACTCACCAATAGGAGTAGAAACACAAAAGGATTCTAAGAGTTTTTCAGGACTAATTTCGAACTTGTAAGCAACATAAGAGGTTACAAAGGATAAGGAAGCTCCTTGGTCCAATAAAGCATAAATATCAAGAGAGAAGACTTTCAACATACCAATGATAATGTCTGGAGAACTCTCCTGGTCCTAGCGAGATGACATGGCATAAAGGCAGTTCTGGCGCTGACCACTACCTAAACCAGAAGCAACACTCTACTGTCCTGATCGACCTCCTGGAGCTGCTGGAGCAGACTGAGCCCTGCTACCTCCCTGTCCCTTCTTAGCTAAAGGGAAATCCCTAATCTTGTGTCCAACCTGACCACACCCAAAGCATTCACCTGTGCCATAAAGACACTCCCCCGGGTGACTCTTCCCGCACTTTTTGCAAGTAGGGTATGAAGGACTTTTTGCATCACTCCCCTATGACTGTGAACCTGATCCTCTATATATCTGGTCATGCCTAGGCCTGGAGGCCTAAGTAGGAGAACTAGCTGCAGAATGCATGGGTCCTGATGACCTCTTCTAAAATGAAGAACGGTCTCCACCTCCAAAACTCTGATGGATAAAACCCGAACTCTCTGATCTGACCCTCTTGTTCTCCATTTCAATTTCCTTCAACTTATCTCCCTCAATCTGTTGAGCAGAATCATAAGCCTCTAAATATCCATGTCACCCAAAAGCATAGCAGATCTGCACTCCTTTTTCACCAAGTCGGACACTCCATAAATGAACTTACTCATCTGATCTCTCGGATTGGCCATCATAGATAGAGCATACCTAGAGAAGTGGGTGAACTTCAATCCATATTCCTGAACCGACATAAATCCTTGCCTCAAATTTATGAACTTTTAGGCTTGATTCTCCCTCAACTCCCTAGGGAAAAACCGATCAAGAAATGCCTTCTCGAAGCACTCCAAAGTCATAGGGACCACATCCATAGCCCTAGCATCCTTTCACTAGTATACCAAATGTGAGCCACATCCTTGAGTTGATAAGAAGCTAGATCTTCACCATCCACACCGACAACTTGCATCACCTCCAAAATATTATTCACCGCATCCATAAAATTTTGTGGATCTTCACCAACCTTGGAACCTAAGAACTCATGTGAGTTCATGCAATGAAGTATCAAACTCTGGTCGCAACTACCCCACCTTGAGGGTTAGCAGGAACAGGTGCTAGGGGATTGGCCCGGTTGGCCATTGCATGAGCTAACATCTGAATGGCAGTCCTAAACTCTGCATTAGTGACCTCGTGGTCCTAAACTGTAGGATTAGCATTTCAAGCATTGGCCTGGTGAGGCATGGCACAACGAGGAGGCATAATTTGAAATGCATAAAGATTGGATTAGAGAGATATTAGAGTTAAACTCTATCGCACGATATTGATCGTGAAAGAGGTGATGTTTTTCCTAAAATATCTCATAGCCTCCCTCTCATAGATGTGGCACGATTCACATTAATGAAAGAGACTCTACTTGATATGGCTTTCAGACACCCTAGGACTCTTGAACTTGAGGCTTTGATATCAAGTTTGTCATTCCCCGAGTCTACCCTCTAGATGTAACACGAGACCCAAGACCATAAGTTCCCCAAGTTAACCCTTGTTCATAGCATAACTTAGAGAAACATAAGAAATATAGCGGAAGCATAATTAGAAAGGTAGGCAACCAACTTCATAATATGTAAATGTCTAGAAGAAACACAATCTGAAACAAGAAACCAGAATAACTGTCTATTTCTGAAAAGCCTCTACATACGACATAAGGAGTTGCTAGGACAAGACCTCAACTAACTCTGAGTACTCAAGAATGATAACAAAACTAGACTCATAACTAGTCCTCAGAAGATGAGGACTCTCCAACACTCACTGAATGGCCTGCGAACTCTAGCCACGAGCTTAAGGGTGGGAACCTGAATCTGTATCATAAAAGGATGCAGCGCAAGAATATGCGTCAGTACTATAGGATGTACTGAAATATATGAGCTATGCAGAAACATGGTAAAAATATACTTAAATCATGGTTAAAACTAAGTTCATGCATAAATAAGAGAATCACAAGTAAATATCATAGTTTAAGTATAAAGCATGAAATAGAAGTAGAACTACAAAATAAGATATCATAAGACTTAAAAAGCTTGAAAACATTCATACGGGAGTTTCTTATAACCGACAATAGACCATGTGAGCGACACGGAATCCAACTATATAACCCTAGTTGGCAAAGCTGCCTCAAACTTTGCCAAGGCATGGGGAACCATACATGTCATAGCATGGAACCACTTTCATAAGCCCATTTGGGCGATACATAACCTATGCTGGCAACGTAGTTTTGGATTTGGGTTATCTAGAACCCTCATCGGTCGGTGCTAAATATGAATCCCAAAACATATCATAGTGCTCACATACATGCGACATATCTAGATGTCAAATCTTGTTCATAAATCCCGAATCTTCATACTACTCACAACCCTGCTTTTAAAATAATTCATGAGCATTGATTGAACGTTGAGATATCATATCTTTCATAAAGGACCATTTCTTAAAAGTTTGCATGGCACTAGTTCAATTTCATAAACACTTGTAATTTCATAGGAAAATAGGAATTAGGCGTGTAATTTGCTTGAAATTCATAAATAATAATATAATCATATGAAAATTTTACTTAAATCATCCATGTATGAAAACTTGGCTAGGCTTAACCTTGAATTCATGAAAGAGGAATTCACTTTCAAAACCCATACTAAAATCATACAATTAGAGTTGAATTTCATAGTAGAATCATGAGAAAATAATTTTCTAGAAAAGCCCATGAGAATTGGGTAAGAACCCAAATTTAAAGTTCATAAAAATCTATATAAAAATTGGGGGTTTTGGGCATAAGGGGGAAAGGATCCATTATTTAATACCCACATACCTGAATTGAAGCTTTCTTAACCAAGGATGAAAAGAATTGAGGCGTGTAGATGAATCCCTTAGCTTAGACTTAGAGCTTGGAAGGAAGGAGACCTTTTTCTCCTTTTGAATTGAGTGAGAGCTTAATGGAAAAGACTAAGGCTAATTGAAGTTAAAACCCTTCTATAATTGTCCAAAATGACCTCACTTAAGAGTTAAGCGGGTGGGAAAATACAAAAATACCCCAGGACAAAAGTTGGGAAAAACAGATTAAAATCTCAGCTTCAGGTTCCACGAACCCTTTCCATGGACCATTGATGAAACCAAAGTTCGTGGATCAGAGTCGTCGTTTTTTAGCCCAAAATACAAGCTATGGGTCATTTTTTCACCGATCAATAATATGTCTCGTGGAACCATCCACGAGTCTTAGAAACTATTTATGGTTCACTGGGGAACAGACTACCCTCAGTCTAAGTTCCCAAGAGTTAGTTCCACGACCTGTGGAACCCTCCATGAACCGTAAAGCATACTTGTGTTTCTCAGACCTGAGGATGGTCTATAGGACTGGTTTCACGAGTCCTTTCCATGAGTCGTGGTTTGGTCCATGGCTCATGGACTTGGCTCGTGATTCCTGGAAGTTTAGAATTCTGCAGAATTTTTGAGTTACAAAGCTGGTTCGAATTCTGAGGTGTTACCATAACTATCAATTCTAAACAACTGAAATCAAAGTACTAGATAAGGGTAACAAAATTAATTACCTTAGCAAAGGATTATATTGGGAAAGTGTTGAGGATCGCCCAAAATGGCCAAAAGCCTCCCTAAAATGTTCTTGAGAAACAATGAACCTTTTTGGGGAAGTTTCTGCATTTACAGTGACTTATCCCGCCATAGCAGCCCAATCCTGCTATAGCGGTACCACCATAAAGGAAGCTTCCCTCTATAGCGAGGTTGACCGCCTTTGACTCCTGCTATAGCAGGAATTTCACCAGTATAGCAGCATCACGGTAGCAGCGTGTAACCCGCTATAGTGGCTGACATGGGACAGAAACTCAAGAATCATCCCAGTTTTGCCCATTTCATAACACACGTTCAAACCTTGATATTTTAGACGAATCCCTTTATGTCAAGTTCGATATCGGGAGTTCTACTCACCCCGATTTATTTTCAAAAAGTCCTACGGACTCTTTATTTCCTTAGCTAATAGAAAAACTAGCTCAAACCTTCTCATTTCACCCAATCCTTTCCCAGATTCTCCTAGACCACACCTTGCTCAGATTTAATCTGAGACTAGCCTAGCCCAAAATTTTCAACTCCCGAACCCAGAAGTTTTCTAACCTGATTTCTCTATGAATAGCTCACCCATATTGATGGGAAGGGTCATTACAACAGATACCAATTTATCCATCATTCATCCTTGAATAATCAAACAATAAAATAAGCTAAATTGAGAAGAAGTTAGTACCTGAATCCTCAAACAAGTGAGGGTACTTGTCTCGCATGTCCTTCTCATTTTTCCAAGTGTCTTCTTCAACCAGATGATTCTTCTATTTAACCTTTACCAACATTATTTTCTTTTTCCACAACTTTTGAACATCCCGATCAATAATAGCAATCAGCTCCTTTTTGTACTGAATGTCCTTGTTGATAATGTAATTCTCATCTCCATGGTATCTCTTCAACATGGATACATGGAAAACTGGATGGACTCTGGAAAAATTGGGCGGCAGTGCTAGCCTGTAAGCTACCGGTCCCATACTTTTGAGAATATCAAATGGACTTATATATCGAGGGCTAAGCTTACCCCTCTTTCCGAACCTTATTACCTTTTTCATAGGTGACACCTTCAACAGAACTTGTTCACCAACCTGAAATGATATGTCCATTGCCTTTCAATCAGCATACTCATTTTGCCTGCTCTAGGTTGCTAATAACTTAGTTTAGATACCTTTCACTTTGTCTTGAGCTTCCTTTACCAAATCAATGCCCAAAGGGTTCATATCACCTGCCTCGAACCACCCTATGGGTGATCTGCATCCCCTCCTATAAAGTGCCTCAAACAGTGCCATGTCAATACTTGAGTGATAATTATTATTGTATGAGAACTGATACAATGATAAGAACTGATCCCAATGGCCCCCAAAATCAATAACACATGCTCTCAGTATGTCCTCCAGCACCTGAATCCTTCTCTCCGACTGACCATCCGTCTGAGGATGAAACGTTTTGCTAAAAGTGAGCTGGGTGCCCAACTTTTCATGCAACTTGCCCTAGAACTTAGAAGTAAACTGTGTACCTCTGTCTGAAATGATGGAAAGTGGCACCCCATGCAACCTCATTATCTCCTTAATATAGATCTTGGCCAACTGCTTGGAGTTGTAATCCACCCTGACTAGAATGAAATAGGCTGATTTAGTCAGCCTATCCATGATGACCCAAATTGATTCATACTTCCCAAAGGTCTTAGGAAGACCTACCACGAAGTCCATGGTTATCATTTTCCACATCCACTCAGGAATGGGAATCCGTTGAAGCAAACCCGCAGGTCTTTGATGATCATACTTCACCTGCTGATAATTGTGACACTTGGACACATATTCTACTATGTCTCATTTAATCCTAGATCATCAATAAAGATATCTTAAGTCCCGGTACATTTTGGTTACGCCAAATGAATAGAGTATTGCAAACCATGAGCTTCAGCTAACATATTCTAAACCAAGTCATCAACCCGAGCAACACATACTCTCCCTCTAAAACACAACACCCCACACGCATCAAGTGTGCCATTCGGGGACTCCCTAGATACCACCTTGTTCCAGAGCTTGTTCAATTGCACATCCTTAAATTGTTTGGCCTTGATTTCCTCTAGAAATGTGGACTTAAACTCAATATTTGCCAACACTCCACCCCTTTATGAAATGCCCAACTGCATAAACTTGGATGCTAGAGTTTGAATCTCTCTAGCCAAGGGTCGCTTGGATACCCCCAAACAAGCCAAACTTCCCATGCTTACCGCTTTCTGGCTCAATGCGTTTGTCACCACATTGGCCTTACCCGGATGATACTGGATGGTTAAGTCATAATTTTTGAACAACTCCATCCACCTCTTATGTCTCAGATTCAGATCCTTCTATGTAAACACATGTTAGAGGCTGTGATGGTTTGTGAATACTTTATAATTGACACCATAGAGATAGTGCCTCCAAATCTTAAGTGCAAACACCACCGTTGCTAACTCCAAATCATGGGTCAGGTAATTCTTCTTGTGAGGCTTCAATTAGCTCGAAGCATAAGTTATGACATTCATGAACTGCATCAACATGGTACCCAAACCCAATGTGAAGCATCACAAAATACAATGAAATTCTTACCTCCAACCGATAATGAGAGGATAGTAGATGTAGTCAAAAATGTCTTCAGCTTTTGGAAGATCTCCTCACACTTGTCAGACCAAACAAATGGCACCTCTTTCTGGGTCAACCTTGTCAAGTGAGTAGCAATGGAAGCAAAATTCTTGACAAACTTGTGATAATAGCTAGCAAGACTATCACGCCCCAAGGCTACCACCTGGATGTAACACGGGACATGAGACCACAAGTAATCCCAAGCTAACCCTTGGCCTTAGCATGACTTAAAATTCAACAAAATAAATACTGAGAAGAAGCTTTAACTGAAGTAATTAGAAACTTAATCCATTGTATAAATAAAAGTCTAAGAATGACAATCTAAATACAGCTGAATATCTGGATCTATGTCTGAAAGCCTCTACTACTGACGAGATGCTGGGACAAGTCCACAGCTAACTCTAACTACTAAAAACAGGGAAAAAACTAAAATACTGAAATGAAGTTAAACTCCAAGTCCTCGAATGAGGATGACTCACCAAGCTGACTGGATGTGCTGTTGATCTACTAGCCATGAGTCTGGGAATAGCTATAGAATCTACATCATAATAGGATGCAGTACAAAAAGGTATGCAGTCAGTACTATGGAATATACTGAGTATGTGAGATATGCATATGCCATGATAAAATATACTTGAAAGCATGCTTAAAACTTAGGCCATGCATAATATGTGGTAAAACATACTTAAAACATACTTGGAGCTAAAATCATGTAATATTAGTAAAATCTGTAATGCAATGACTCAATGTCTTATCATAAGCTAAAACGTACTTATAATCGAAAGTAAAAATTGAAAGTCTGAAATCTAAAAACAAAGAGTCAAACACATTTAAAAGCTTAAAACCATTTCTATGGGAAATTCTTTTAACCGACATAGACTATGTGAGCTACATGGAATTCGATGTATATGCCTCATTGAGAGGACCCAATATACCTTGCCATGGTATAGAGGCATGACTGGCATGATCACAATTTCTGATGCCAAACTGATGGGCTAAATAAACCTATGGGGGAACTTAGTTCTAGGACTTAGGGTACTCTCACCCCATCTAATTTGGTGCTAAATACTACTCCCAAAATATACTATAGCTCATATATATACTGGGCATATCTGATGCCAAATTGATCATAACTCATGGACATATCTGATGTCAAATCTGTTCAAAAAGCATATGGACATATCTTATGTCATGCCATTCATAAATCATGTCTTAAAAGCTTAGAATAGCCATAATTCAAAACATACTCTTTTCTAAAATTGATAACTTGGAGAATTTTGAATGCAATTTCATAAATACTTGAAATAATGTATGCTAATTATACTTGAAAATATGCAATTGGGTGAAATCGTGCTAGAATTCATTCTCAATGCATGGGTTTTTGAAAACACTTAAGAAATCTCATATAAATCATGGGTGAAGGATAAGAGACCATTAATTGATGCTAGTAAACTGATTTCAAAGCAATTTCATAAATTGGGTAAGAACCCTAATTTCATAGTTTCATAAATAAGTAAAATCATGGATTTTGGGTATAAGGGTGAAAGGAATCCTTTATTGAATACCCACATACTTGAATTTGAAGTTTCTTAATCTCGGAATTGAGGGATGGAGGCTTGAAGATGAAATCCTTACCTTTGAGCTTGGGAGAATTGGACCTCTTTTCTTCTCTTGGAACTTGATTGAGAGAATGAATGAGAACTTAGGCTAAGTGGGAATAAAACCCCTTCTAATTTGCCCAAAATGACTTAATAGGAGTTAAAAGAGTGGGAAATTACAAAAATACCCCAAGCAAAAGTGTCTGAAAAATTGCTGAAAATTTTGTCACAGGCTTCTACGGACTTGAACCACGGTCCGTGGATATAGCTCGTGCTTTTCAGACCACTTTTCAGGCCTCTAGACTGATTTCCACATGGGGAAACCACGGTTCGTTGTTTTATCCACGATTTGTGGATAAACCTTATGAACCTTAGCCCAAAAATTGATCTGCAGGTTTGATTTCACAGACTCAAACCACGGGTCGTGGTTGGATCCACGCGCCTTAGATGGCTCTCGTGGTTTCTGTCTGTCACTTTGACTGAGTGACACATTTTAGTAAACCACTGATAACTTTTTACTTCGGACTCGTATTATCGCAGGTTCAGTGGAGTTGGAAAGAAGACTCGAAGATCTTTAATTTGATGTGTACTAGGTAACCTAACTCTCTATATTCTAGGAGTTAAGATCGTTTGAATTTGACCCTTGAAAAATCATACACTAAAACTCAATCGGTAAGGAAGCTTTCAACTCAACTTTGAGCTAGAGGTTCTTTATGGCCCTTATTCATATCTAATACACCTCAGAAACTTAAGAATAGGTCTTAATACTTAGATACATAGAAAATTTATCTAGTTCAGGTTCTAACAACACATGAAGAACGGTTCAGATTTGACTTAGAATTTCTGGGGTGTTACGATATCTCCCCCTTGAGATCATTCATCCTCGAATAAAGACTATTAAGTTGAGATTGGAGAGAAAAAGGGTTGCAATCCCATCAACTGAGTTCTAAGAGCTGAAGTATTTCATGGTAACTGATTTTTGACTGAAATATAAACTGAGTTGGATTATTGGAGCATGTATGCATACAGAGAACATAAGCATAACTGATGGGATATGAAACTTAATACCTAACATGATAACTAGTCTGGATTAAGTGTAGTGTCCCAGCTGAAACTCATAAGGAATGAGAGCATTCTTAGAAATCATAGTTAACTGAAAAGGACATCAAACTGAGAGGGGTCGCTATACAAGAAAACCATTCTCTTTTAAACTGAAGTTGCTACCTTGGACTAAACTGAATGTAGGGCCTTCTATCCTTAGGAATGATTATCGATAGGTCTGAATTAATTTGATATTAGGAGTCTAGTATTCCTGCAAGCTGAAGCTACTGGACCTAAGATATGAGCGCCCTGGGTAAGGAGTAAGAACAAGACTATTCTTGCCTTAAATACTACGGTTGACAACTCTTAAGCTTAGAAACACCTTTCAACTACACTAACTCCTCCGAATACTAAGGTTTGAGTCTAACTACTTGCTTTCCCATGTTCTAGCCTATCTTGACTTAATCTCTTACATCTATAGTTACTTCCCAAGAATGATATTCCTTCTTATCACGAAAATAAACTAACCTTGAGCTCAAATCAATGGGTCACTAGGCGCACAAAGCAAAAGCCCACATGTATTTCATCATGACATTCAAGACTATCATTATGATCACCCTATGGTTTGTAGCTCATACTATCCAAGACTTCTCCTCTCTTCCCTAGCATATCTAGGAGTTGTAACTTAATGAACTTCTACAAAGAGACATACCAAAATTTCTCATCTAACTATTTCACATGAATAATCCTCACCTCACTTTTCATCCACGCTTACAACCTACTACTTCCCATCTAGGCTACTAATTAGCTTCCTCTACTAACAACTATGACAACACAAACCAAGTTCATTGAGAGAATAGAGTGAGAGAATAAGCATCACGAATGAAGGAATATTGATCGGTCTTAACTTACACTTAGCTTGATCTAGCCACTCAAGGTGGGGTTTTAGAAGTCAAGTGAAAATGCATGAGTGTCTTACATCCTGGACATACAATGCATGGTTAGAGTAAGTAAATCACAAGAACAAATCATTTGAGAAATCCGGTATGAGCATATACATGATGTAGCATGATTTCATTAGCCACTATGGCATGTCTAAGGAATGAGTATATAGGTCTGAGTATAGCGTGAGACATGAGCTTTCATATATAACGAGTATGATGGCGTAAAGATGGAATTCATAGAATCATAGAGTAAGATCGGAATCACTGTCTGGAGTAATTTTTGTTTGAAATAGGAATTGAGCAAGGGCGTGAATCCACATGAAGTTTGTGAATTAAAATTAAGACCATGGCACTGGAATACAAGACATGAATGGGGTGTTGTAATGAGGGAAGTATACTTAAGGTGCTAGGATAGAAATAAGTCTTTATACCCCTCCTAACTTCATTCTAACACCCATTAACATCACTACCCGAGTCTTCAAAATCTAATTGATTCTACATCCCACCATCTCCCCCTTAGATTCATTCTACGTTCTAAGTCTGTGGACCTCTGGCTAACCTCTAAATGGAACTATGATCATTCTACTCTGACAGAGCAAACACTACCCTAGAAGTTAGTCTGAGTATATACTTTCTTCCATAGTCTAAGGCTCTTCCTCGCCTAAAAGTCTTGGCCTCAACCTTTCTATCTCATATATGGTCTGTCCATATCATACTCATAACTGTCAGCCTATATCTCACTATAACATGTCAAGCTTACATGGTTCTAACTCCCTAAGTTCTCTCTTTCTACTACCCATCACACCAAATGCGTTAAAGCCTATACTGAGAGGCTCAAATCATCTATCCTTCTCTAGCCCATATATGTATACGTATCATGCTTACATATTCACACTTGCTATAACTTATCAACTTAAACTCTTACATTACACTATATCATGCCTACCAGATAAATCCTATAAAATTATCATTATCACTCTCATCTATCGTACGTTTATTCACATCCTATACTTGGTCTATACTAGCATAACAACTTACCACTCTTTAATCCACACCAAGGGATGTATCACCCCATTACCCATCTAATAAAACACAACACTAAATACATACTCTAACTAACTATCATTCTCCCATCTAGGCTACCGTACTTCTAACTTAACATTTTTTGGCTCTAGGTTCATTCAACTACTAGCAACTTACAACCCAACATATATCGGGTGGCAACACTACCCAAGGATCTAGGCACACACTTTTCCTTCTTACAAAATAATTAGTAACAAGTTTCTGGAAGGGAATCTAAAAGCACCTCGTTGATAGATAATCTGAGATTTACTACTTCTGGCACCTCATATATGAGGTATAGACAGTGGAACTAGGAACAACGCATAAATTTTTAGGATAAATAGAGTTAAACTCTATTGCATAATAAAGAACATGAAAGAAGTTTTTCCTCAAACGTCTTGTAGCCTCTCCCTCATAAGTGTGGCGCACTTCATACTCATGAAAAAGACTCTACTTAATGTAGCTTTCAGACACCCTAGGACGTTGTAACCTGATGCTCTTATACCAATTTTGTCACACCCCGAGGCTACCCCTTGGACGTAACATAGGACCTGAGACCACAAGTGATCCCAAGCTAACCCTTGGCCTTAGCATAACTTAAACTTCAACAACATAAATACTGAGCGAAAGCTTTAACTGAAGTAATGAGAAACTTACTCCGTTGTATAAATAAAAGTCTAAGAATGACAATCTAAATACAGCTGAATATCTGACTCTATGTCTGAAAGTCTCTACTACTGACGAGCTGCTGGGACAAGTTCCCAGCTAACTCTAACTACTGAAAACTAAATAAAAAAATAAAATACTAAAATAAAGTTAAACTCCAAGTCCTCGAATGAGGAGGACTCACCAAGCTGACTAGATGTGCTGGAGTTGGAAAGAAGACTTGAAGATCTTTAATTTGGTGAATACTAGGTCACCTAACTCTTCATATTCTAGGAGTTATGATCGTTTTAAATTGACCCTTGAAAAATCTTACACTAAAACTCAATCGGTAAGGAAGCTTTCAACTCAACTTTGAGCTAGAGGTTCTTTATGACCCTTATTCATATCTAATACACCTCCAAAACTTAATAATAGGTCTTAATACTTAGATACATTTAAAATTTATCTAGTTCGGGTCAAACAACACATGAAGAACTGTTCAGATTTGACTTAGAATTTTTGGGGTGTTACAAAGACCACAAAACTCCTAACCTCAGTCATAGAGCTAGGTCGGACCCAACTCTTAACTGCTTCAATCTTTTGGGGATCTACCATCACCCCTTTTTCCGAGACCACATGCCCTAAGAAGGCAACTAAAGATAACCAAAATTTACACTTTGAAAATTTAGTATAAAACTTCTTCTCCTTCAAAATTCCCAAAACAATATGTAGATGTTCTGCATGCTCCTCCTTATTCTTAGAGTAAATCGAAATATCATCGATGAAAACAATCAGGAAATAATCCAAGAATGACTTGAAAACCCCATTCATCAAGCTCATAAATGTTGTTGGTGCATTGGTCAACCCAAATGATATTAGCAGGAACTCATAATGCTCATACCTAGTTTGGAAAGTTGTCTTAGGTATATCCTCAGGCCTAACCTTCAGTTGATGATACTCTGGCATCAAGTCAATTTGGGAAAATACCAAAGCACCATGCAACTGGTCAAAAAAGTCATATATGCGGGAAAAGAGATACTTATTTTGAATGGTAACCTTGTTCAATTGCCTTCGATATATACAAATCCTCATGCTACCATCCTTCTTATTAATAAACAAGACCGGAGCACCCCAAGGCGAAGCACTAAGATGAATAAATCCATTATCTATGAGTTCTTGAAGCTGAGTTTTGAGTTCCCTCAACTCTTCCAAAGCCATGCGATAAGAAGAAATAGAGACTGGGTGAGTGCCCAGCTCTAAATCTATAGAGAAGTCAATATCCCTGTCTGGAGGCATACCAGGCAGATCCGTAGGAAATACCTCCTGAAATCAGAAACCACAGGGACTGACTCAATAGAAGGGGACTCCGCACTAACATCCAGAAGATAAGCTAGAAAGTTTGAACACCCCTTCCCCACTAGCTTTCTATCCCGAATAAAGGATATGATCTTTACTGGCTTAGGCTTATACATACCCTTCCACTCTAGTGTATCCATACCCAGCATCTCTAGAGTAATTGTCTTGGTATTACAGTTCAACACGGCATGATAAGGAGACAGCCAAGTCATACCCAATATAATATTAAAATCCAGCATATCCAATATGATCAAATATATCCAAGTCTAGAAACTTATAAACACAACAGAGCATAGATACGGAGAAGAAACATGAATAAGAGAATCAAGAACATCACAAATCAAGTCCAGACCTAATGCAAATCTAACAGATACATAAGAATATCTGGAACCCAAATCAAATAAAATAGAAGCCATCAGGTCACAGTTGAGAATAGTACATGTTATCACAGCATCAGACACCTCAGCCTCAGACTTTCCCGGGAAGGCATAACAATGAGTTCTATCATCAATTTGGGCAACCTCTCTAGCTGGTTGCACTACACCCTTCCCTGTGTTACCAGTACCCATGTTACCACCACGGCCTCCCTGACTATTTCCTCACTAACCTATGGACATCCTCTGTTATATCCATCTCTATCCGCTGGAACCACAGTCTTAGTCTGCTGCTGCACCTGGTTACCGAGCTGCCTTAGAGGGCATTCCCTCTTAAAATGACCCAGATCACCACAATGAAAACATTATCACTCAAGAGAGGGTGTGCTGGCAGAAGAATAAGAAGCCCTTTAGCCTCTAGGAGTTAGATACTGCTGAATAGCCCCTGAATGACCACCTGTAGATGCTGTTAAGGCTGACAGAATAGGATGAG
The DNA here is from genome assembly GCA_003996215.1 of Jaltomata sinuosa. NCBI lineage: Eukaryota > Viridiplantae > Streptophyta > Magnoliopsida > Solanales > Solanaceae > Jaltomata > Jaltomata sinuosa. The sequence continues at coordinate 34,148 of QJPP01005702.1, forward strand.
CCAAATGGACCTGCTGATTGGGAACTCTAGAATTAGAACCACTGAAATTGCCCATATTCTGGGACATCTTGGCTAATAACTTATCCTTCCCAACTTGCTTAACCCCTTACAGTTTCTTCACATAATGAGTCACCTCATTAAAGTTCCTCCCTACAGAAGTCATGTGAATATGTAGAACCTGCAATTCAGTATTCAGGACCTTAACATACAAGCAAATCCTCTCCTGCTCAGTGACCAACAGCTGGATAGCATAGCGAGACAAGGCATAGAACTTAGCCTCATAAGATGTAATAGACATATTACCCTGTTCAAGGGTCAGAAACTCATCCTTCTAACGATCGCTCAGAGTAAGGGACATATCTTCTCCAAAAATAGGGCATGAATTTGAGCCCAAGTTATCAGAGGTAAAGCTAATGAATGACACTCCACATGGGCCCTCCATCACTTCTTAGCATCACCCTGCAGCTGGAAAGTCACAAACTCCATCCCATATTGTTGTACAATCCTCAACTTGTGCAACCTCTCATAGTAATCTAGGAGGAGCTCAAAGGCATCCTCCTCTTCTGTACCGTGGAATAACGGAGGTTTTATCTTCAGTAACTTTGTCAACAACTCATGCTCGGTCCCGGTAATGACAAATCCTAACACCAGATGAAAGAATGCATTTGTACCTGAGGCCTCATCCATCCTAGGGGCTAAATTAGCAGTAGGATGGGAACCCAAAACCTAAGTAGCTGGCATAGTGGGAGTGGCTCCAGTACCAGCCAGCCCACTCAGGAATTCTAACACATATTGAATAACCTCAAATGACATAGAGGGAAGACCTGTACCTCCAATCGATATTGCCACCTCTGATTCTATGCCATCCTCATGCACTACCTCAACCTCCTCCTCAGTATGATCCTGGGGTGGGAGAGGTATCGCTGGCCTCTGGTCAGCCACTACCTGAGCTCTGCCCCTAGCTGGTGTCACTCTCCCCCTTCCCCTACCCCTTATTTTCCCTTGAACTGTCGATCCCGCAGCTGGAGTTGCTACCTTTGCTCTATTTCATCTAGTATTAACCATCTGTGGACAAAAGAATAAAGGAAGTCAGTTACCAATTTGGATCGCCAACTACCAATTGGAATAAAGTCATAGCATGAAGGAAGAAAGAAGTGATAGTTTCCTAAAGTCCTGTAGCCTCTCGAAGAAAAATATAGACGTCTCTATAATGTTCCGCAAAACTCTACTAGACCCATTTTGGTATGAAGAAATCAATCAACCTAGGGCTCTGATACCATCTTTGTCATGAACTAACCCATCACGAGTGGCACTCACACACTAACCCACGGTGGGAAAACTAATTAAATAAGTCAATACTTAACCCGTGAAGCAGCTAAGAACCAATATGTCATAGATAAAACAAGATTCACATCTTAACTTAACAATTAATAAAGCCTGTAGAAAATAACCCTCTAGAATCTGAAAGTCGGGTACCAAAACTCTAAAACATGTCTAGAAGACATGGATGCAACCCCAAAATAAAAGGAAATCCAAGTCCCGAACAATGGACTAGAACAAGCAGATGAATCCATGATAGCCCAGAAGATGCAGCTCACCCTTAGATTCAGAAGTCATCCATATCACAATTGAACAAAAAAAGAGCAAGTACAGTATCAGTACACAAAATCTACAGTGTACTAGTAAGATCATCAGCCAGCTCCAAAACACGAGATATAAACATATAATTATAACTTAGTAAAATATGACAAACATGCATAATCCAAGTCAGTGAATATAAGCAAGACTTCCAGTTATCAACATGAATTAACAACTACACGAAACATGTCCAAACATAGTTAACATGTCATATACGATTTTATCACATCATTTCAAGTAGCCCAGACCGCCCAAGGATCTCTACGACATCGTCTACAGTGTTTAACATACAATCTAGGTCTACACCAGAACCACCCTAGCATTTAAACAAACTAACCAACCACTTATGTGCCTACATGTAATAAATATATCACAACAAATAAGTTGGTTCACTCATGGAACCCACACAAAAAAGAACAACCAAATATGTACCAGGCGTGGTACCGGAGCTAACTATAATAGAATCTGTACTAGGCGTGGTATCCGAGCCAACTAATAGATATCCCATACTAGGCGTGGTACCCGAGCCAACCAAGAATCTATACCAGGCGTGGTACCCGATCCAACCAAAGAATCACATATATAACACAATAACAATTACAATTAATACAACCCATACTTGTAAAGCTAACACGTATTTAAGACAAGTTTATTGCATGAGATTGACAACAAGATATCATTTCACATGTATTGTACAAGAAATACTAATGAAATAGTTACATGCTTACATAACATAATTTGGGTCACAATTCAACCATCACCTACCTAAACTCAAGCTCTAATGCTCTACTGGACTGGAGCTTTCCTATTTCTTGAAACTCTAGTTTGATGTTGGTCTAAAAAACAATAACACAAACAAAAAATCAACTAAAATAGCCTAAATATTCCCCAATTACATCTTAATCCCAAACCCTAGGCCAATTTCATAATCATTACACCCATCCCAAGGTCCTCCCACCTTAAATTCACCTATTTACTACCAATTTCATGGTTATGCCAGTGAATTACGGTAAGAAATATTTAAAATAACAACCTAGTTCAAGAAACACAGGTTTTTCATCCCTATATTCCCCTTTTTCACTAGAAAATCTACACTAGTTTGAATCAAACCCTTCCCCAAGCCCGTAACTATCAATTCTAAGCCACAAGAATTAAAGTACATTAGGGAAACAAAATTACATACCTTAGCGAAGGATTATGGTGGAAAAGTGTTGAGGGATAGCCCTAAATCGCCACAGCCCTCCCCAAAATGTTCTTGAGAAATAATTAACATTTTTGGGGAAGTTCTGCATTTACAATGACTATCCCTCTATAAAGGCCCAATCCCGCTATAGTGGCACCGCCATCGTGAAAGCCACTCGCTATAGTAGCATTGACCGCCTTTGACTCCCGCTATAACAGAAATTTCTCTGCTATAGTGGCATCGCGGTAGCAGCATGTCACCTGCTATAGCAGCTAAAATGGGACAAAAACTCAGGAATCCCCCACATTTTGCCCATTTTGCAACACACCTTAAGACTTTGATATTCCAAACCAACCTCTTTACGTCAAGTTTGATATCGGGAGTTTTACTCACCCGAATTCATTTTCAAAAAGTCCTACAGACTCCTTAATGCCTTAGATAATAGAAAAAGTAGCTCAAACCTTGTTATTTTATCCAATCCTTTCCCGGATGGCCCTAGACCTCACCATGCTCAAATTTTATCCGATCTAGCCTAGCCTAAAATTTTCAACTCCCCAACCCAAAAGTTTTCTAACCAAATTTCTCGCATGAATAGCTCACCCATAATGACGGGAAGGGTCATTGCATGTGTCCATACCTTGCCAAGAGTACGACCACTAGGTGTCATGGATCCACTAAACTGTTGCACAAAAGGGCTAAGGTGTCAAGCGTGATCTAATAGATGACCCATTAGAACCTATAATGGCACCATAGTTCTGGGACTTAGGGACTTCTACTAAAGGTCTCAGTCCTAATGGGTGATCCTTCATCCCTTTGTTCGCTCGGTGCTAAGTACTACTCCCAACTGAAAATATAAATTGACATGATGGATAGCTCAAAATACTAACATTCTTAAAATAAAAAGTAATGCTAATACTGAAAGCATTCTAAATCATGTAATTATGTAAGACTGGGTGATTGATTGAAATTCATGAAATCTTGGTGATCGGGTGTTCATAACATACAATCATGAGGAATTGAACCATAATGACAATTCTATAATCTGAATAATATATACAATTTATAATCATAGTTCAAGTCATGAATCATGCAACATACTGAGGGATTTAGAATTATAAGTACCTAAGGATGCTAGACTTCAAGAAAACATATAGTAAGGATTCATTCATAATAAGGAAGATGAAATACAAGGGAATTCAAAAAATATCATAAACCCTAGGCTATGAAGACCAAACTGAAATTACAGAACTGGGTTAACTTAGGAACTCAATGGGTGAAAGGAAACCCACTTATGAAATCCCACATACTTGAGAGCTAAAACCTTGGTGAATTCTTTGGGTTTGGAGCCTGAAGAGGAAAACCGCTTGTTTTTCTATGTTCTTGAATAAGTGTTGAATGATTACCGAGGGAATGAGGGTATTAATGTTAAGTCTGAATAAAACCTCTTAAATTATACCCAAAATGACTTAGTTTAGTTCTTAAAAGAGTGGTAAAAAGACTAGAATACCCCTGACTTGATTTAAAAAATTGCAAAAATCTCCAGTCGACAGGCTTGCCTGACGATCGTCAGACCTGCGATGGCTCATTGGGTCTGTCATCGGAAGGGGAAAGTTAGGTTGGTCCTTTGGACAGTTCCCATAGTGTGGCCCCATGGCTCATGGTAGCTCCCATGGTGTGTGGCCCAGGCTATTGGGTTGAGGAGTGGTTTTTGAGCCACTGGTGAATCCCCACGGTGGTCCCCTATGGCTCGTTGGACTTGCGTAAGCTGTGGTGGTTGCCTGTCAGGGCTGAGCTGGCTGAGGTTGCTCCCATGGCCAACTTGATGGGCTGTCGTACCTCACACAGCCAATGGCACATGGCCGTAAGGCCTGGGTATTGTAGAATTGTCTGAGTTTCTCTGTTTAAACATTGGTATAAATCTTGGGGTGTTATGATATCTCCCCCTTGGGATCATTCATCCTCGAATGAAGACTAAACAAGCTGAGTTTGAAGGGAAAGAGCTGAAAACCCAACCACCTGAATTTTAAAAGCTGATTTCTAATTGCTTTGAGTTACAAAGACATGAAAGCATCCTGACAATACAAGAATAGATGAAGGAATATGAAACTGGGGGGAAATACAGATGAGGGAACTATTACCTCAAGCTAGAGCTGAGTCAGGAGGAAAGAGGTGAGGGTACTTGGTCATCATAGCTGCTTCTGTCTCCCAAAAAGCTCCTTCAAGTGACTGGTTCCACTAAAGAACTTTCACCGATGTGACCTCCTTGTTCCTCAACCTACGAACCTGACGGTCAAGGATCTCAACTGGAACTTCTTTTTAAGTGAGACTATATTTCACACTCACACTCTATAATGGCATGACTAGGGCTGGATCACCAATGCACTTCTTCAATAGGGATACATAGAAGAGTAGTTGCACTGATGCTATGTTGTGGGCAATTCTAACTCATAATCCACCTTGCCAACTCTTCTCAGAATTCTATAGGGACCTCAGGGACTAAGCTTCCTCTTCTTACCAAATCTCATCATCCCCTTAATGGGTGACACCTTCAAAAATACTAAATCATTAACCTCTAACTCTAAGTCCCTTCTCCTCACATTTGCATAGGACTTCTGATGACTCTGAGTGGTCTTCAACCTCCCCCTAATGAGGTTAACCTTCTCCATAGCCTCATGAAATGAATCTGAACCTATCAAGGTTGCTTCACCTACCTTAAACTAGCCAACAGGTGATCTACACCTCCACCCTTAAATTTCTTCATACGAGGTCATCTGAATATTAAAATGGAAGTTTTTATTGTAGGCAAACTTTATAAGAGGTAAGCGCGCATCCCAATTACCTTTGAAATCTATCACACAAGCCCTCAACATATACTCTAAGGTTTTGATAGTACATTTTGTCTGGCCATCCGTCTGTGGATGAAATACTGTGTTGAGATTTACTTGTGTACCAAGACCCTTCTGAAATGATCTCTAGAACTGGGAAGTAAACTGAGTACCCCTATCTTAGATGATAGACAAGGTAATCCCATGCAACTTGACTATCTTACAAATGTAGAGCCTGGCATAATCCTCTGCTGAATCAGTAGTCTTGAAAGCTAAAAAGTGAGTTGACTTAGTCACATTGTCTACAATCACTCAAACAGAGTCATGATGTCGGCGAGTACATGGTAAACTAGTAATAAAATCTATATTGATAACTTCCCACTTCCAAGTAGGAATGCCAATATCCTGAGTCACACCTCTCGGCCTCTAATGTTCTACTTTCACTTACTGACAGTTCGGACACTTGGTCAGAAATTTTGCAATGTCCTTTTTCATGCCATTCCACTAGTAGACTTCCCGTAGATCATGGTATATCTTGGTGGCATTGGGATGAATAGAATATCAGGAGGTGTGAGCTTCTATCAAGATACACTGCCTCAGCTTATCTACATTAGGAACACATAATCAACCCTGATAACAAAGTATGTCATCTCCCCCTTGGGAGAAAACCTCTATTCGTTGATGATGGACTGCACATTTCAACTACAGTAAGATAGGATCACTGTCTTGCTTCTCCTTCACCTTTGACTACCAGAGAATATTCTGACCCATTCTGAACTATCACACCACCATCCGTTGTGTCTGTAAGGCAAACTCCTAAGTGAGTGAGCCTATGAACCTCCTTAGCTTATTCCTTCTTCTTTTCCTTAACATGTGGCACACTACCTATAGACAGTCCGCTAAGTGCATTGGCCACTACATTGGCCTTATCCAGATGATAGAGTACATTCATATCATAATCCTTGAGAAACTCGAGCCACCTTATCTGATAAAGATTCAATTTCTTTGGGTGAACACCTACTGGAGGCTCTTGTGGTCTATAAGCACGTCTATATTGACAGCATACAAGTAGTGTCTCCAAATCTTTAAGGAAAATACCACTTCTACAAGCTAAAGGTCATGCGTCGAGCAGTTCTTCTCATGAATCTTAAGATATCTTGAGGCATAGGCAATGACCTTACCATGTTGCATTAAAAGGCAACCCAACCCGACTCTGGATGCATCACAATACACAAGAAACCCATCTAAACCCTCTGGTAGAGTCAACATTAAGGCTGTGGTCAGCCTAGTTTTCAACTCTTGGAAGTTCTTCTCACACTCATCTGACCACTTGACTTAACCTTTTTTTGAGTCAATCTGGTCAATGGGGCAGTTATGGATGAAAATCCCTCCACAAATCTCCTGTAGTAACCAGCCAAACCCAGAAAACACCTAATGTTTATCGAAGAAGTGGGTCTAGGCCAGTTCTTCACTGCCTTTATCTTCAGTAGGTCTACTCGGATGCCCTCACTAGATACTATTTTATCGCATTTTTCACTTTCGTTATTTTGAAAAGAAAAAAGCAACTTCATTTTTGAAATGGTTTTGACTTGTATTAAACTTGAAAACATATAAAAATTATCAAACCTAATTAAAACAGAGTCGCCACTTAATTTTTAGGAAAAAATCAAGAAAACCTTTGGAAAATATTCAAAAAAAATCTAAAACATATAAAGATCTTTTGAATTTAAGAAATCTGGGTAAGAAGTTTATCTTAACACATTTAGAAGGTTTTTAAGGCATTAAAAATGTCTTCTAACATGCAGTTATCCGGCTATTTTTCTAACCTATTTTATTTGACTAACTTTAAAAACTTGAAATATTTTGACAAGTAAAACAGAAAAAGGTTATTTTCAAGAAGAGTATTTGCCTATGATAAAATGACTAGTGATTTCACGAAAATAATTGTAAGTAAAACTTAGAAGATATTTGTAAAAAATTAAACAAACTTTTAAAACTTTATTAATGAGACAAACTTGCAATAAAATACATGGTACTCCGATGAGAAAAATTAACTAAGTTAATTAAAAGAGTTAGTAATTTTACAAGGTCCTAATTAAGCAAAGAATAATAAAAGGAGAAGGAAGAAGTTGGGTTTAGGCACTTAGGCCCAAACCCCTACAAATTGTCCATTTTGGACTACCAAAACTGGGTTAAGCCCATTTCTAATCCGCTCCGTCTTCGACCATGTATATTAGCCTCCCTTTTGTTATGTATACCACTTAGTCTATACACCTTTCCTCAAACTCGGTGGGTTTGTCATTTTTGGACTTTGGAAAAAGGAGACTCGACGGTAATGGGCTTAGCCCAATAAGCAGTATGCAAGAAGGAAAATGATGGAGTCCATGGTGGACTCAAATGCCCCAAGTCACATGTGTCAAAGTAAAAGAGGAAAGAATTAGAGTCCATTACATCCATTAGATAAATAAATTAACTGTAAACACGTTCTATCAAAACATAAAATGCTAGCAAAGTAACAGGAGATTCCTTTGCAAATCAAATAAGTCCATAGAGAAAGAAAGAGAACAAATCATATCAATTATGGGGCAGCATGGCTTTTAGAGATACCAGACATCATTTTTTAAATAAGCAACTTGTTGTTGGCAAGGAACTCATGAGAAAATAAAGGAAAATCCTTTAGAGCAAATCACGGCTACAACAGGTTACACTATCAAGATTTACAAAGAGACTCAAAGTTAAGCTAGCATTCAAGTCCATTCCAAGTTATTTAGCCAATTACCCGACACGCTTTTAATTAGCAGATTTGAGGTTAAAAGATCAAATTCAAAAAGAAACTCTAAGGTATAGAAAGTTGTGGCAAGATCATGGAGGGAATATACATTATCATAGTTAATCGTAATTTTTTGAGTATTTAAACAAACACAACTTTTTAAGATTTTGACATGCCAATAAGTTTCAACTATGGTTTAACGAAAGCACATTGAGACTCTAGACCCCTAATTTTAGAAGTCCTTTGACACATAGGTAAGAGGGGGGGTGCAACTTTATAGTAATCCTAATTTTAGACTCCATCAGCGACCTACTTTTACTATTTCGAGGGAAAAGGGAGAAGTTACAAAGCCACTTTGTTTTAGAAGCTAGACAAAGACATGTTCTGCACATTGAAACATAAGATTAACATACAAAATTTAGCTTATACAAATTATGAACCTAAAGTATATGAAAGACACTTTCCAACTTGAAATTTAACGCATATGGAAAAGTCAATGACTCATTTTTGTGTTGATTAAGGCAGGAAAGATGGACTTGCATTTAAACCAAAAAAAAAAACCACTTAAGGATATAGATTTTCTAGATTTAAACAAAAAGCCAAGAAAACTTGTTCAAGTCTCAGTCTTAACACCAAACAAATGACACGACCAAATATTTAGACATGAATATGAGCCGGTAAAAGATTAACTTGGTAAGAATTCACATGTTCCCTGTATCTAATTTTTCAAGCACACGAAATTCAAACTAGTAATGACTCAACTATAACCAAATAGCAAACCAAACATGACAGAAGACTAAAATTAATTCCTTTAAGATGAAGATAGATGAAAACTCTGCCAAGTCCTATTTTTCAAAAAGAACTAACTAGTAATTCCAAAGAATAACTAGTTTCTCCTCGATAAATCTCCAATTGGCATTGTAAGTCAAAGAAGGATCTTTCGAGATTGATCAAAACTAAGCATATCACACATATTATTAAGGGTAAAAAGAGGCCCATATCCATTGAAAACATCAGTTGAGGCACAACAGACTAGCTAGTTCATTTACCACACATAGAGGTTTCGAAATCATGATTCAAGCTCTTACTCTCAAAGCCAAAAGAAATCACCATTTTTGTCATAACAGAACATGTAAAACAGAACATTTACAAGCAGATTCACACAATAAATACTCAGCATTTAAACACGACTTAATCACTAAAGAATGACATTATTCATGAAGAGAAACTAGCTATTTATTCTAGAACTAGTCAGGTTTTAATGGAAACAAACAAGACCAGTTGAAAACCACCCTAAACTCATAGTAACAAAGAGAAATAAAAGATATGAAAGGGTTCAACGGAATGATTACCTATTTTTGGGCAGCGGCTGAGATTCACGAGCTCGTCGGAGACTTCCACCACTGGACTTGGATTAATCTCACCGAAAACTCGACTTTTACAGTGTTTTTCTTTCTGGAACTTTTGATTATGTGAGATTAGTGGAATGCTCCACCAAAATCCCCAAGTTTTTCCCTAAAATCCAGCTTACCACCTTAATGGAAGAGGGGATTTATATAGGAAAAATTGGGGTCAAAATGGGGGGGAAAAAAAGTGGGCAAAATGGGAAATCACTTGATGAAATTCAAATTCAAATCGGATAAAACGTGGCCAGCAAAGGGATTGTGGTATGAAAATTCCCCAAATTTGTGGAGAAATCAGTACCTAGCCACCTCTAGAAGGTTCTGGGTCTGCCAGCACACGAGTTGACGGAGACGGATAAAGTTTTTGATGGATTTTCGATAGGTTGGGGAGTCATTTGTTGTTGTTGTTGCTAGTCATTTTAGCGATCTCGTTGGATAGAGTTTGTAGACTTTAGGGTTCGTCTGTCGAAGGGGTGGAGAATATGAAGTACAGGGTGTGAGTTGTCGATGTACTGGGTGCATTACTGGGTTTGTGCGCTCTTTTCTGGGGGGGAAGGGGAGCGTGAGGTGCACGTTGGGAGTGTTTGAGGAGAAAATATAGTAAGTATATGTATATAGGTGTGTGTGTATAGGAGTATATGATTGCTGGTGAGGGAGTGTATGGGGTGTTGGGTCGGGTCAGGGAATTGTTGGGATGGGAAATTGGATTTCATGGTGGGCTAAGCAAATGGCTGAAAGTTGAAGGATTAAATAATTAGGGAATTGGCCACATTTGCAAAAATGTGGCCAAAAGGTTAAGGAGGTAGCCAAATTGATAGGAATCATGAAAAAATCCGGCTAGGATTTAAGTGAATTTTAAGAAATAGGCTAGATTTGGAACAGAGACAAATCAAATTAAAATCAATTCATGAGCTTTATTAATTTAAACAATCTGATATAATTATTATGTTTTGAAGCATAATTGTAACGAATCTTTCGGTCATCTCCACGTATACGTTTTGCTTGTACTGTTAGATCTTTCTGTAGCGGCCCCAAGTCATTTATGACTTGCTGGGACCGGTGGTTCGGTGCCCTGGCCGTTCGATTGGTCGTTATGATCAATTCCTTGTCTTAGGAGTTGAGTATCAAAATCGTGCGATGGTGAACTGCGAACCTAAATTTAAGAATTTTATTAACATCGCGCGTATTTGAAAATATTTTATTTTAAAGTTGAATGTGGTAAAAAGTTATATTTTTATTACCTTTTTAAAATATTTTAAATGTTTATGAAAAATACTTTTGTTATGATATAATTGTGTACGTATTTATTTAATAAGGTTTTTACACATTGTAATATTTTAACGGAGATAGTAAACTTAGTTATGTTGAAAATTACTTCAATAATATAGTAGGTTTTATTTGGAATAATTTTCTATTTATTACGATATATTCAAAAAGTATATTTATTATACCACGAATTTATGCAATACCCGAATATATACGTAACGAGATAGAATTAATTTTGGCTTACCAGTTCCACGTGGAACTTACAGCAAGGTAAGCATACATGGTTGGCATCAAACTACTTTCAAAACTTGACACCTAGCAATCCATAATTTCTAAATTAATTTGTCCTTATCCATTTTGGTTATAAATGAATTTCATTCCATTCCTTTTGCATTTTTATAAAATGTCTCTATATAGGCAACAATCCTGCACATACGTGCCTTTCAAGGAAAAAAAAAGGGAACATTAATGAATTTAGTAGGAAAATATTTTAACACGGTATAAGATCTCTGAAAGAAAATCGGCTATCTACGTCAAGTTATTCAAGCCTAAAATTCATGTTTGATTTCACTTTGGATCTTCTCGGAGTGATTCAGACTTGGACATTGTCGTTCTAGCAGCTTGTCATCGGATATCGGATAAAATTGTACTAGCGGGCATCCTTGGGTTGGATTATTAGGTTGGTACCACAGACCTTGACCGCTTTATTCATGTCCGCCTACTTTTATTCCTCCGATGCTTGTAGTACTTACCGATATGTTTTATTTACCCTTGTGGTCCTGTGAGGCCTTGACTCTGGAACATAGAAGGTGGGATATTGGGAATGTCCGCGAGTCTCGGGCATAGAATTATCCTTCTAGGCTGGTTATGCTTGCTGAGTAGTTGTGGGCCTGTGCAGGGTCGATAGGTTGATAGTGAGCTACTGGGCAGCTATTGTGTTTGATCATACCATTTCCATGCATATAAAGAGGTTTTATCCATGTTTTACTATGGTTTTTGCTTCGGGCCTACTAGCACTCTTTTCTAAACCTTGCATGGCCCCGGGGGCCCGTTTTTGATGGAAATAAATTGGAAATGGTTGATTTAACTTGTGAATATTCTTGGGTAAAAGAGAGTAAAATTATGATTTAAATCACCAGTTTTACAATAAACACTAGACTCGGCAGGGTCGGGGTGCTAGTTGAGATAATTTTAGCCTCAGTCGGACCGAGCACCTGAGATGACTTTCTACTGTTTAGACCTGGTTATGCTCGGGAACCTTTGGAGGGGCTTTTGAGATATTTTCCTACTACTTTAGTCCTAGACAGAGTCTGGGCATGCATATTCGAGACTGGGTCTCTATCTTGAAACAGGACTTGCTTCCGGATGACATGTTTGATACTGGGTTTTAGTATGGGATCAGGGACCTCCATGGACCTTGCCATCCGGGCCTGGGGCTTCGGGCTGCGTGTGTCGGAGGAAGGGTATATGGTGGAATAGAGGTATACGGGCACTGTCCTTCCATGGAACCTACCTGCTGGGCCGGATCGGCACCGGAGGAGGTACATACAGAGATACCATTTCACTTGAGATCTTCATGCATCATATCATTCATTGTTTGAGGCTCCACCCTTGGTTGTTGTTTGTTGATTGTATGCTC